>OMOT01059995.1:0-14279 GCA_900312575.1 Acanthochaenus luetkenii | reverse complement strand
GTTTTTATTTCTGAAATGTATTAGAAGTTTGGAAATAGACTAGTATGATTAATCTAGGGGACTAGGCTCTATGCCTGCTGTAATGATAATCTGACGTGCTGACCGCCCCACCTAGCGGAAAAGTCACGACACGCCACTGGAAAACAGTTGGAACACATCCTGATATGAGACAGGTGTTAATCAAAACAAGAAAAAGCAGGAGGGTAGAGGTAGAGATGGTGCACTCATACAGGTTCCTAGGAGTGCAGATCAATAATAAACTGGACTGGTCGGACAACACTGAGGCCCTCTACAGGAAAGGATAGAGCAGGCTGTTCTTCCTGAGGAGGCTCAGGTCCTTCAATGTGTGTAACAGGCTGCTGCAGATGTTCTACCAGTCTGTAGTAGCCAGTGCACTCTTCTTTGCTGTGGCGTGCTGGGGAGGCGGCATCAAGGCAGGGGATGCCAACAGGCTGAACAATCTGGTGAAGAAGGCCAGCTCTGTTGTAGGAGTCAAACTGGACAGTCTGGAGGTAGTGGCGGAGAGGAGGATGAGAGGAACGATCCATGCCATCCTGGAGAACCCTTCTCACCCTCTCCATGATGAGCTGAGGCTGATGAGCACCTTCAGCAACAGGCCCATCCCACCATGATGCAGGACGGAGCGCGTTAGGCGTTCCTTTGAGCCTGCAGCCAACGGACTGTTCAACACAGTCAACACGTGACCAGCGACCCCTGCGCCAGTCAGCTGTGACACCCCACCCCCAGCCACCCACACCCCAAATGCACAATAACTGGACCCTGCCAGTTGCTACTGTGACACCTGAAGTGCAATCCAATCCATGCATTAACTGTAAGACTTCTTTGAAAAGACGAGAGGGAATACTATCTGAAATGCGGTTTGTAGGCTGCAAGTGGTGAACTACATCCGATAAAGAAGACATGGTTAAAAACAGCTGTGCACATAGGAGGAGCAGAGGGGACTGGGACAGCAGAGAAGGTCAAAGACGTAATCGCAGAGATCTTACCAACGAAAAATGTAAGGAAATTATCACACTATAAGATGTGCAACGCAGGGGGTTACAAGGGAATCAAAAACACAAAATAATCTGGGGCTTATTAATATTTTGAAGACAAGGTTAGAGAAATACTCTGTTTTAGCTGTTTTAACAGCTTTTTGATACTCCAAAAGAAAGTCCCGTTCCAAATCTTCTTCCATCTTCTCTCAGCTTGCCTACATGAGTGTTTGAGAGCTCCCTTGGTAATGAGACGGGAAGTTGGAACAACCAGGAGACCCCCGCCTGAGGATCTCAGGCTGTGTTGTGGTTCATAAGGGACCAGTATATGTAAAATGTAGCTAGGAGCCTGACCCTGTAAAGCCTTCAGGAGTTAACATAAATTCTAAAACACACGAGACGAGGATGGGTGAAATATGTTACCATCTCCTGGAATTAGTCAAGAGCTTAGCAGCAGCATTTTGGATTAATTGGAGGCGGGATATTGTCTTTTAGCTCAACCCTGAAAATAGAGTTGTCAAAACTCGACCTTAGTCAAAGTGCTTCACAGTATAACAAATTACAAGATAAATAAACAATAGCACCACAAAACAAATAGTAGATAAAACCATGATAATAAATAAGGCCTAAAAATAAGCAAGATACAATGAAACACAATAAAATAAATATACAATTTGATAAAATATGAATTTGTCTAATGGCTTCCTTAGGTAGGGCATTCCATAGTCTGGGGGCATTAACCGCAAAAGCCTGATCACCCTTACTCTTTAACCTGGAGCTGTGAGTGGCCAGGAGAGCTCTGCCAGAGGATCTTAGGCTACGATTTGGCTCATAAGGAGTTAAAAGAGCAGAGATGTAGCTAGGGGCCAAAGCATGCTCTGCTTTGAATTTGATCAGTACAATATTTTTTACAATTCTAAACTGGATTGGTAGCCAGTGAAGGGATGCAAGTATTGGAGTGATGTGATCTCTAGATTTTGCACTAGTTGTAGATGGGAGAGGGATCTTTTACTGATACCGGAATACTAAGAGTTGCATTAATCTAACTGAGAATAAATAAAAGTATGACTTTTTCCATATTGGTAACAATTAAAAAGTTACATTTTAAAATGTTTCTCAATTGTAAAAAACATGACTGAAGAATACAACTACATTTCTAAAAAACCTGCTTTATGTTTGAAGATAGATTGCCTAGGTTTTTGTGAATGAGACTGGTGTGGTTTGGGGGTCCAATAAAAACAATTTCTGATTTGCTTTTGTTAAGATGTTGAGTGTAACTAAGCTGTCATGGTCATTCTGATTTATGGGCATGTACAAGTGAGTGTCATCTGCAAAAGTAATGAGATGTTGTGTTTCTGGATTATGTGACCGAGAGTAAGCCTGTACAAATTGAAAACAACAAGACCTACAACTGAACTTTGAAGCACCCCACAGGAAATATTTGCAGTGGGTGAAGAATAATTGCCAATCTTAACAGAAAGTTTTATTTGACAGATAAGATCTGAACCAGTTTAATGCAATCCCAGTGACTACAACCCAGTTTTGTAGACAGCTGATACTGTATCAAAATCTGCACTAAGATCAAGGAGAATTAAAATTTAGCATTTTCCAGCATCTGCTTCTATCATTAGTTACTTTAAGAAGTGCAGTCTCTGTACTGTGATGTGATCTAAATCTGAAACGTTTCAATTAAATGGTTCAGCTGGTTGGAGACTATTTTCTCTACGACCTTTGACAGGAATGGCAAATTAGAAATTGGTCTATAATTACTTGGGTCCTGGGGGTTGAGGTTGCATTTCTTAAGTGGGTGAACTATTGCATGCTTGAAGGTAGAAGGAAAAGTACTTGTGGCTAGTGAGCTATTAATGACAGATACAAAATAGGGATTAACAATATATGAGACTTCTTTAAGAAAGGTAGTGGGAACAACATCTAATGAGCAGGTGGTGGATTTCATACCAGAGATTGTTTCCTGGAGGAGTGTAACTGAGGTTGGCTCAAAGCAGCAGACAACACATATAGTTCACACTCCAGTTGAGTGATTTGAAGCCTGATATTCTTAATTTTTTGGAGAAAAACTAATTTCTCTAGAAAATGCGCTACGTAGAGTGTAGACCTCCACCAAGGAAGCCATACATAAAGCATAGGTGTTTCCCTGCATAAAGTAGTTTTTCCCCCCAGTATTTTGGAAGTATACGGCCATATGAGAGTAAAATAAGGAGAGACTGGGCAGAGAGGGGTGTGTTACCCATGGGAGGTAGCGGAGAGAGAGAGAGAGACCGTAAGAGCGAGCGAGTAGTGTAAGAGAGCGTATGACCGACCGGACCGAGGACCCTGCTGTGTGCTATATCCCTGACCGTCTGAGAACCCTCCATCTGCTCGACCATCGCCTGTCTGACAACCCTTCTCCTGCCTTGACCCCTGGACTGAACCACGACTACCCCACCATTGACATTGAGTATCCGAACCTAACCCATTCCCTCACCGAAGCAGTAAATAAAGAGCTGTTTTGGGTAAATTGTTGTGTAGACAGTATCTTACCGGCCACATGGACACTCCTTTAACCCCTGAGTGTGCCACAGCCAATGGGCGTGGAAAGTTAATCAGTTCTAAGTTGGCCCACGACCTACTTTTCTACAAAGTTTAGTTCAAATCCTCTTTTTGAGATATCCTACTAACAGTCAGAAAAACAGACTGAGGTGAAAATAAAACCTCCCACCAACTCCATTGGCGGAGGTAATAAGATCAAATAAAATCTTGGAGTTATGCCAATTTTTTGAGGTTTGAGGACTTTTATGATCCGTTTCCATGTCGTTGGTGCGGGTGAAGTAAGTTAGTGGTCATTAGCATTAGCATCGCGTCTCACAGGCTGAAGCCCTCCTGGACTGCAGCACTGGCCTGTGACCCCCGACGTCCGACCCCCTGTTGTCGGTCACATGGTTCGCTTCGTCTTATGTGTAGTGCCCTCTTGTGTTTAACTTAATGATTGCATTTCACCAACAACTCCCTTTGACACAATTAGGATGAGATCTCAAATAGTTCAATTTGATCATTACGTTTGAAATGTTAATCGACCAAATTATTAACGATTGTTAATCGATCAACGACTAATCGTTAACACCCCTAGTTCTGATCCATCACTGCCATAGCCTTCCAGTGCATAATATATAAATACTGTACCATGACATAGCTTTCCAGTGCATATGTACCTTGAATACTGTACTATGACACAGCTTTTCTGCGCATAATATGTACCTTAAATACTGTACCATGACGAAGTCTTGTGTTCAAAATGAAAGACCAAAAGATGGAGAAACCCCAACAGGCAGACATTAACGTTTCATTAACGTAAGTGTTGTCTTTCTTAAAGGTCATCAACCCAACATGCTTTTCTCTCACCAAGGACATCAGTGAAGTTCTTTCAGTCTTCAGTCCTGTGTAAACAGTTATTCATGTACATAAAGCCTAGTTACCTGTGTGCGGCCCTTTATTTTCTTTTATGTGGAAGATTCTGGATGAGATTGATGAACATGGCATCAAGATCTACCACCTTCCTGATGCCGAGTCAGATGAGGATGAGGACTTCAAAGAGCAGACCAGGATCCTCAAGGTAAACCCTCCCTTCTAAAATATTTTCACCCCTGACTGAATTCCTTCCCACCACAAGTCAACATAAGTTGATGTTTTTTACCCCAGGGATGGGAAACTTAATCAGGGATAATAAAGGCGAACTTGGTTTGGGCTCTAATAAGATGTATTCAAAATTATGCCTCTAAATCCAGGGATTTGTGTCCTAATTGTTTATGTGGGTGATTGAACTATGATTTGCCCCACTGCTCTCCTCCAGGCTAGCATCCCATTTGCAGTGGTGGGCTCCAACCAGCAGATTGAGGCAAAGGGGAAGAAGGTGAGGGGTCGTCTGTACCCCTGGGGAGTGGTGGAGGTGGAGAACCCAGAACACAATGACTTCCTCAAGCTGCGCACCATGTTGATGTGAGTGGTTAACCAGAAGGCAGAGGTTCAAACTCAGTCCTCTCCTTTATTCTTGCCAATTGTCATGAGAAGAGGAAAGGTAAGACTTAAAAGGAAGGTGACACTGAGAGAATTAACAAATATAAACATTCTTAACCATGCCAATATATATATTTTTATTTTATTTTATTTTTCTCCAATTGTGCCAAAATCGTTGTGGAGAGAACCGTGAGAAACAAGAGTTTCCAGCTTGCTGAAATTGTTGAGATACTCAAGTTTTCCAGCGTGCCTTGTGCTACACTGAGCACTACCAACGACATTATGTCAGGGGGTGGCTAATTTAACTGAGGCAGGAGAAGAGAGGAAAAACATTGTTGCTTAGCACAAAGCTAGCTAACCCAGCTGGACTAGCCTAGCAATAGTTATCAAGGAGACAAAAGGAACTGAACATGCCCTTGCTCTGTGCCTCATTGTGACAAAATACGTTTTTGTCTTACACAAAGCATAGCAAAGTACATACAATTACACAGTCATGCATGGCCAATGGGCCAGATAATACATAACAGCTTATTATTGCAATATTTATGTTGTGTTGTGTTTGTTAGCATAGTTGAGCCAGTTGAAGGGACTGACATTGTCACTTGCCCTCTTTGTCCAGCAGGTGTTTTTCCTATTTTGCCAGTTTATCCGGTTGGTTGTGCAGAGGAACAACGCTTCTGTCTGCATGTGTATCAAAACTTTGAAACGATATGGATAATTTCATATCATAACAATTTTTTCCATACAAAATAACCACATGCCTCTAGTGCTGGGTATCGCCACTGATTTCCAGAATCGATCCGATTCACAAGGTTTTGATTCAATATCTATTTGGTTAGGGATGTTTCAGTTACAATACCAATTTTACTTGGATATGAAAGAGATTCTCAGAGAACTAATGCTGTAAATTGTACAAGGAACCCTCTAACCTGGTGCATTATTAAAATATTAATGTTTGCATTAAGAACTGACCCCAAAGCAGTTACATTAATGTGCTTTTTATTTAACATGACCAACACACTACTGCAGTGTATCAGAAGAGAAACGGCGAAAAGAGACAAACGACCATATATTAATTAATAAGTAACTTAACTAACCCTACCAGTTTCGATAGTGGATAGTCCTTTCGTAAGCTAGCTGCATCAGCAGATGGTTACTATAAAATGATGACGGAGGCTAAGCGGTCCAGATTACATACAGAGACACGCTCGCGATAAGTTGATCCATCGCATTAAAATGTTTTTCTGGTTGTAAATCAGTAGAATAATTAGCACAACTGAAAACAGTTGTTTAACAGGCAGTTCAAAAATGCAATAGAGTTCTGCTCTGTGTCACGCTGCTCCGTGTTAGTTTGTTATTCCAGTCCATGTGTAGATAATTTAAAGCGGGGAATGACATCAAATACGTCTGTAAAGCAGTTCTGCTTTTTTGCGGCAATGGCGATAAAAACGATAGAGGAAAATATCTACGATAGACATTTTTCTATTATCACACAATATATATCATATCGAACAACCTATAATAATTTATCCATTATTGTCACACACATGCACAGAGCACCGCACACACCTAGTGAAATTATTCTCTGCATTTAACCCATCACGGATCCCCCCTGGATACACACAAGTAATTGCACAACACACACATGCAAGGGGGGCCGGAGCAGAGGGCTGCCATTACGGCGCCTGGGGAGCAATTTGCGGGTTAGGTGTCTTGCTCAAGGACACTACGACAGATTTATCCCCGGGAGGAGCTAGACTCGAACCGCCGACCTTGCGGTTGCGGGGCGGGAACTCTACCTCCTGAGCTACTGCCGCCCCCTACCCATAATGGAACATCCTCTGGCTCTCTGTGTGGAGCTAACAGAGAGCCATCCCATAACAGTTGTAGTTTTCAAAATGTCCATTCATTATGTAATTTTGGAAAACAAAAATACCCGAGCACGGTTGATATTTCCAATAGGAAGTACCGATACTCCTATTTTCGCCTAAGGAACTACTACATTAGATGCATATTGTCGTGTGCTGTAGTGTTGCCTTCCTTTCAGAGAGATGTGATTCAATATTTACCTGCACCATAGGCCAGTGCTGTGTAATTTCTTTCCATGTGATGCACTTCATAGGTGGCGTGCTGTACATTTGCTTTTGTATGACTTATATTTATGCTATTTAAACCAATGTCGTTTTTGTTGTTTATGCCTGCGATTGCAACACATTAATTGCATTGATTAATTGACATCACCACCAGCACTCACAGATGCCATTTAACCGTGTCAAACACTGATTGATTGTTCCTTTTTACACTCTGCTAAGAACATTTTGTTGATTGGATGATGACTTTTCCACAATCCCCCAGCACCCACATGCAGGATCTGCAGGAAGTGACCCAGGACCTACACTATGAGAACTTCCGCTCGGAGCGCCTCAAACGGGGTGGCAGGTTGTCCTCCCATGGTTACGTTCTGCCTCTGTCTCCTGCGTACGTACTTGTCTGTCAGCCTGCCTTTCTGCACCTCCCCCACCTCAAACAGCAGACCTATAATGTACAGCAGTAGTACAAATCCAACAAAGTGCCATAGCCAGGCACATGCATACATACACACACAGCTGGAAGGTACCGGTAACTTACAGCTGTAATATAACCCAGCTAGTCACAAGAATTGTGTATACGAGAGCTAACTATATTCCTTAATGTTCCTCCAGTCATGCTGAAACTGTGGTAGCTGAAAATGGCTTGTATTATTTTTCTTCTGTTATTCATGTTGTTATTTATCTAGTTACATTAATATTACAATTCTGTAGTACTTTAGCTCCAACTCATCATTTTGCATGTTTACTGTACAACAAATTGGTCCTTGTAGTGAGTTAGAACTGAATTTTATGTTATGGGCTGTTAGGGTTTAACAAGGTTAGTAGGTAGTTGGATGACATGTGTAGTTTGAGAAACTTTAGAGATCGTAAACGAGATGACTATGTATGTAATTTAACCTAGTGTGGGTATATCATTTAACGTTTTTAATGTAGACCAAAAAGATTCTTTTAGACTTTCTTCTAAAGACAACCCAGGATAAGGGAGTGGTTTTATTGTCTGCCCATTGCCTCGCCATCTGTCCAATGATGGCTATCTGGTCTTGATTTGTCCAATCCCATGAGTGGACTGTTGGAGGTACCGTTTTTCTATTGGGGGAGGTATCACTGTTCCCCTGACTCTTGCTACTTGCTGCTTTACTCTTGAATCTTGCCTCTGTAGCTTGCCCCTCTCACCTATTTGTAGTAGTTTGTTGTAGATTCCCACTTTTCTCCCTTGATCTGTTTTTATCAAAGAAAAACCTCACTAACCCACTGATTCCCTTTTCACTTTCTATATGTTGCTTTTTTCTGCTGGATGCTACTTGGCAGTGTGATGGCACCACATGCGCTCACACACAAGCATACATGCACATTGTATGTATCTTGGAGTTCTCCTTCCCTATTGCTCTGCTGATTCTGTCATCAAAATGCTTTATAAATCGCTATTTTTGTGATTATTTCCAATACATTCTATAGAGATATTGGATGTTGATTCTGTAGCCTGTAACTATACCTGTATCATTGTTCCAGGAAGGGACCAGAGCCAGAGGAAATGGACAAGGATATGATCTTGCAGGAGAAGGAGGCTGAGGTGGGATACTTCAGATGTTACATTTCCCCCCTGGATACCTATTGTTCTCCAATGTTGTTCAGCGTTCTAAAGCTCTCATACACATACTGTCCCACCGGTTACAATTTCAAAATTGTGCACACTTAGATATTTCAAAGGCTTTTTTCCTATTTTGTTGTTATATACATGTCTATCTTACACTGGTAAAAGACAATTTCATAGTTGGTTTATATTCAAGCAGCCCAAATGGCAGCATTGGTTTCTAGTCAGTGATTGGTAAGTGGGACACAGTTAATGATGATAACACTGTCGGCAGGAATTAAGTATAAGAGGAAAAGTCTTGATAAATGCCACAAAATTGCCCATCTACATCGCTTCAAAATCTTGTCTGTGTGTCATAGTCTGAATTAATGTTCTTTGTTCTGGTTGAAAGTGAAGTTGTTCCCATGTCATCTCTGTACAGTTGAGACGAATGCAGGAGATGATTACCAAGATGCAGGCCCAGATGCAGAGGCAGGGAGAGGTGTGAAAACACCATGATGTGAGCAGGACCTATGGCTCTGACACAAACACAGAGCACACTGCACATTACACTATATTTGCACCTCAACAATGGAACACCTAATTGTTTGCTTGTGCAACCTGAATACACAGATGAGATGGTTAACATTAAATGCTGGTCTTTTCTGAGGTCTGGCTTGAATAGTTTTTCTTTATCCTAAAATGTGAATTGTAATATGGCTTTGTTTTTTCTTCTTTCCTTCCTCATAGGTATTTGAGCCACTGCTTGAGTTTGACCAGAGACGGACGATGGCAGAAAAGCTAGAGAAAGATACTGGTCGTTGACTCGTACCGCTTGCCACTATCTTAGTTTATTTCCCTCCTACATGGGATTTGGAGTTCTTTTTTATACACGCACACATATATATATATATACAAACGGTATTATGTTTTTTATATTTACACACGGTTCTCTCCAAAAATCCATATTTTTATTTCCTCACTTTGTTTCATTTTATTGGAACTATTGCCAGTTACTCAAATGAAGTAATATGACCCGTCTTTAAACATGGAGGTATATTTGTTTTTAATACAAAGCCACTGGGATGTTATTTTTGTTCCTTATGTTTTTGTTTCCTTTTTTGCTGTTAAGAAAGCCAACGTCTTGCTGCTGCTCCTCAGTGCTGTTGTTTATGGTGGTCCTTTTGGCCCCACAACCAACTCACAGGTCACATGCTAACTGTTCTGGGAGAGCGCTCAAATGGGAGACAACTACTGTACTGTGAAAAGTTAGCAGCTCTTTTTTTTTTTTTTTCAAGAGCAAAACTGGCTAAAACCATTTTTATGACATATGCCAATGTTTGAAGATTATTTTTGTCAAAAGATAACGTTTTCAGGTAAGGGGTGAAAACACAAGCTTTGCTTTAATTTGTGGGTGTTCATCTTCAGTGTTATTCGTGTCCCACTCGTCTACATGCAACTCTTGACCTTGTCTGAATTGGCAGTGTGTGGCAAAACGGTTCCAGGTGAATTTTCCCTCAATCGCCGTCTTGGGATCAGCTTCCCTCTCCTTTCCTAACCATATTCATTAATGCAACTCCCGGATCAGTGACAGTAAGAACAATTTCATCCTACTTCTGTTGGGCTCCCTCTGATTTGATATGACTGAAATATATTGTGACCCTTTACCTCTAACAGTCTCCCTGTAGACCTGACAAATGAAGGAGACAAACCTGGGTGTTTTTGACTGTAACGTACCTATGTAGGGTGTTTGTAATCAACTGGGCTTATTTTACCTCTGTCCCCCTACATTGTAAAGTGAATCAATGTTGAGTGAGTATCCTAACAAATATGTTGAATTCAAATGTGATATTGAGTATAACATGCCAACAAGCGGATGTATTCCTCCCCAGTTTTATGAAGTTACATCTATCTGTTCTGTGGATGTCATGCTGTTAGAATTTCCTAATTCTAGAACAATGTTGCCAGGCAACATCAGCTTTTTGGCTGTTCTATCCATAGAATACTATCATAACCCAGGAACTGTTAACTATTTAGCGCTTCCATGTTTCAGTGACATATCTCTCTCATTCTAGGCTCTGGGTAAGAGATTTAAAGAATTATTAACTTTTGGCTGTCCTAACTGCAAAGTACTTTGTGGTTTCCATGACTACAAAGGAGGTTAAAGGTGATCCGATGGGGTCAATGTAGCTAACATCTCCCTCACCAGCCAAAACCCCAGTTCTTAACATTCCTCTTTGTGCTGTTTTATCCAATAATAAAGTTCTTGATGCGTATCTTGTAATACATTTTTTTTTATTAAACTTGCAGTCTTCTGTGACTTGTGCCTTTTTAAAATGTCTCCTTGTCTTTAAAAAGCACATCTACTGTAACATTACCACTTCTCAACTCAATTATGGACATCTTTAACACTGCTGGTTATTGACATCCATAGCATGTCCCTTCTAGCTTTCTATCTATCGTACTGTAACAGATTTTTCTAGTTACAATCTGCCACAAATTAAATGGTATATCAGTCTAGCAGAAAGGGACTTAAGTATCAACCTGTCAGCTGCTGCTGCTCTACTAGAAAGCAAGAGAAAGCAGAAGTGTGTAAGTGAGTTTTCTCACCAGTGACCTTGATTGCTTCAGATAGACCAAAACACCATGAACTTGCCCTGACTAACCGGGTGCTGTTATTTACAGTATATGGCAAGATTGGTTACCAAAGCCCACATTATAAATGACTACTCCATAAAGGCAAACATAATTAGCCATCAGACAAATACAACTTAAATATATGGATGTGAACTATATGAAGTATAAAATAATGTAGAACATCAACATCATTTACAAGTACAAAAAGAACCTACCAGTACTGACTGGTGCACATTGCAGTATAACATAGGCCACTGACAACACTAAACAGAGGTGTGAGGCAGAACTTTCTTCCACCTGCACTGCTGAACAGTTTACACATCTGAAGGTGAGCAACAACTGGCCAAGAAGGAAGTTGACTGATCTAGCAACAACATGGGACAGCTAGAACATTGACAAAGCAGAAACTAGAATTTATGTTTAACATGCTAGAATGAACCGGCTTCATTAGTAATTATTGTAAATGTAATTGCTGTATGCCTTTTTTTTTTTAAACATTGTGTGTTATGGTTGCAGATGACAACCGTTTCCCTTTTGCTTGATAAACCACTCAGACTTAGTTATAACCTGAGTTACGTCAAACAAACAAAAATGGGACATTTTCCATAGACTTTATTATAGGATTTTCTTCTTCTCAATCCAACAGGTATACACAACGCTCTAAATGCCATGGCTTTTTTGTCTTAAATATGCTCCGTTCTTAAAAGAAAAACTGTAAAAATATTTAATAATAACTAATTAAAAGATCTCTTGGGGGACAGGGTAGGGGAATGAGGGATCAAAGAGGGTGTTTTTCTGTGGTCCTTGTTTGAGGCGTTGGGGTGCGTCAGGGAGGCAGAAAAGGGGAAGGTTGAAGTTACATCCAGCCGGGGTTTCATCGTGAAGACGGGGTGGTGTTACCATTTAATGAAAACCTGCAAGAATTAAACCAAGCGGGAAAGATGAATATAAATGTATGGTTCCTACTGCATCATGAACAATTAACTTCTGGACCAAAAGCTGTTTAACTGGTTACTGTTGTTAATCTTGCCTTGGTATCGGTGTGGAAAGTACAGTATATCAGGATTAAGTGCTCACCTGCACACTCTCTCCATCATGTGTGTGACAAGGCGGTCAGAAATACCGGGACAGGACTCCTCGGCAAGGTTGAAGGCGTTCTCCAGCTCCTCAATGGCCCCTACACCACCGCCACTCGCCCGCCGCTTCTCCTTCAACTGGGGGAATCAATACAAGGGAAAGGAGACATTTGTACATTGTGCAACGGGAAGTTTCAACCAAGCCATATGATTGGTCAAAGTCACATTTCAACTGCGCTTATAAATCATTAATTAGCTGTGATAATTAATCAGGCAGATGTTTGTGATATTCATGGCCAGGATCTCAAGGCGTAGTCATGGAGTGGAGGGGTTGCAGTTCGGTGGGCTGCAGATTACATCGCTACTTTTTGCGGATGATGTGGTCCTGATGGCATCATCGATCTGTGACCTTCAGAACTCACTGGAACGGTTTGCAGCTGAGTGTGAAGCGGCTGGGATGAGGGTCAGCCCGTCTAAATCGGAGGCCATGGTTCTCAGCAGGAAACCGGTGGATTGCCTACTCCGAGTAGGGAACGAGTCCTTACTCCAAGTGAAGGAGTTCAAGTATCTCGGGGTCTTGTTCGCGAGTGAGGGGACAATGGAGCGTGAGATGGGCCGGAGAATTGGAGCAGCTGGAGCGGTATTGCGTTCACTTTACCGCACTGTTGTGATGAAAAGAGAGCTGAGCCAGAAGGCAAAGCTCTCAATCTACCGGTCAATCTTCATTCGTACTCTCACCTATGGCCATGAAGGGTCATGACCGAAAGAACGAGATCGCGGATGCAAGCGGCCGAGATTAGTTTTCTCAGGAATGTGGCTGGCATCTCCCTTAGGGACAAGGTGAGAAGCTCAGTCATCCGTGAGAGACTTGGAGTTGAGCCGCTGCTCCTTTGCGTCGAAAGTAGCCAGTTGAGGTGGTTCGGGCATCTTGTAAGGACGCCACCTGGTGGCCTCCCTAGGGAGGTTTTCCAGGCACGTCCAGCTGGGAGGAGACCGCGGAGCAGACCGAGGACTAGGTGGAGGGATTATATATCCACGCTGGCCTGGGAATGCCTTGGGATCCCCCAGTCAGAGCTGGTTAATGTGGCCAGGGAAAGGGAAGTTTGGGGGCCTAAGCGGTTGAAGATGGATGGATGGATGAAGTTCTAACAGCATAACTACAATTCTTCTGTCTATGTATATTTTACTTCACACTTGCTTTGGCAATGTAAACGTCTGTTTCCCACGCCAATAAAGCCCCTTTGAATTGAATTGAATTGAGAGAAAGCGAGAGAGATGTCAGACTATGGGATTTCTGTAGCATTGAAGTAAAGTCCTCAATTTCAGATATGGCTCTCTTGTTTGAAAAGAGTGCATTTTGTTGGAGTAAGAAGGAGCAGAGAGGATGGCTGAAATCAGGGGTAGAATAAAATTAAAATAATTTGGTGTGATGTTCTGTGTCGGCTTGTATCTTTGGGTTCAGTTTCTTCTTTGTCTTCATTGCACAAATATCATCTCTTATCAGTTGACTTGCCATGACATGATATTAGTGCTACTGTAATTGGAGTAATTGAAGGCTCTTGCCATAATTTCAGCTCCCTGCTGAGCAGCTCTTTGAAGCCAGTTTGAATTAGAGGTCTACAACAAGGCCGATTTTACAGCACTAGTTAGGGCTCGGGCCTTAAACTAAATAGGCCCATTAATAAAAATGACTAAGTTAACAAAATCAATAGAAATGTAATTAAAAAGTAAACTAACGCTATATCAATCATTCGAAAATACATTACGGCATTTAGCAGATGTGTTTATCCAAAGTGACATACATATTGTGGTGGACACAGGGAGTTTGGGTGGAGAGGAGCAGTGTGTGCAGGTGCCTTTAGGGGCGCTGGGGCCCAGGCACCGCCATTCACCTACTCAG
>OMOT01059994.1:0-19595 GCA_900312575.1 Acanthochaenus luetkenii | reverse complement strand
AGAGAGATGGTACTTCCTCAGTCTTTCCATAATTCCACTGTTCCAGTCAAGTAGTCATAAATAAATAGACCAATCTATAAACTATAAACTAGGATCATCCCATCTGAATCCAGTTATTAAAAAACTAACTCCACACAACATCAATGTGTACAGTGGTGGGGACGCCGGTTGTACTACATGGTGTAGTATACACCCCGGCTACAATCGGCAAATACAACTACAAAACATTACACTGCCGTCTTTCACAATTAAAAAAGAAATAACAATTTGGACCATTTGCCTCCTAACAACCGTCACAGGACCCAAGCACACGTCGTTTCTACCCGTCTTCTCGTCACTGTAAGTACACGCTTACTGCGCATCTGTACCCCCCCGGGTTAGGGTCAGGGTCAGGGGGAACCTCGCGAGATCTTACCCCACACTGGGCAGCGGACTCCAGGGAGGAACACCACTGGGACGGAGCGTGGGAGCACGACGAGGCGGGGGAGAGCAGCCAGGCGGCCAGGCTGAGCAGCAGAGGAGCCTCCATGTCCCGGGACACACACACTCACACTCACACACACACACACACACGACTTTAATACAGGACCGGGTGCCTCGCGATAGACGCTGCTGGGGTTTGTGATTGGCTCTCCGGTCATGTGACTAACACAGCGCCACTGGAAAGCGGCGGAGACGCGCCTCGGTGTTCTGTTGGGGCGGGGGAAACGAGATATCGCGAAACGAGATATCGCGAGGTCTGACCGGGCGGTGACTCGAGAGCGGTTGTTTTGTTGTTGTGTCACGAGCCTGTAGTTGGTGACCGTTACAGCCAAACGACCATGTGAACCAAAAGCGTTCATATTTTCAGGAAAGCACTGACTTATGTGATTGTGTTTCCCCCCAAATGTGGTAAAATGGGTGTTATTTTTGATACTACTTACTATGACGTACACTACAGCACATATAGCCTACTATACTATACCTTTCATACCTTGTATTCCAGCCTGATGAAGGCCTGAAGGGGTCAAACTGAGTTCAGGTGGGTTCGCCGCTACATCCCTGCTGCACCATAAAGGTCTTGTCAGCGCTTAATACTTGTTCTACAAGTTATAATATGTCTCGGCCTACTGCGTTTACGGGGAACTCTTCTCACATTTCAGAGAACGGGGGAATTCATGTGGAAATCTATATCCAGCGGTGGCGGCCCCGTGACGAGGATCCGATGTCGTGGTATTGTGCTTGTTGGCATGGCTTTTGACGGATCGCCTGGCAATGATAAACCAGTGGCCTCGGTTCCTCGGTCCAGCAGTCCCGTGTGTGTTGCTCAAGAAGAGTCACAAGACATCACAGACCCCCGAATAGCTCCCCAGGTGTGTGCATGAACCATGTTCATATTGAGGATGGATTTTGACAACCACATATTAACATATTAACATACTGCATACTTTTATTTTTGCCCCCCTAAAAAGAAATCAAACACAATTTTCCACGAGTGCAAAAAAAAACAGGGGACGCCACCATCCTTCAACCCCACTGAAGCCAACCCCAGAGTGGATGGATATAAGAACTGGGCTTGAACAAAACCCCACAGACACCGGACCTCATTTTATAGATCTTTTATTGTCTTTTAAAATCATTGCATCAACCTAAAGAAAGAACCGTACAGATGAAAGAGTACCTGTCTGAGGACAAACACAACTCTGAAGGAAGCTGTACACGAGAAGGAAAGAAAGAAAGAAAGAAAGAAAGAAAGAAAGAGAAATGTCGCATCTGAATTAAGACGGAACAAAGGGAGGAAGGAAGAATAAGCATCTTAACGTGCATAGAGATTGTGCACACCACAACCAATAGGCCTCTACTGGCTGAGCCAACAGTGCTCCCTCCGAGTTCAATTGCACTTTGGTGTGAAGTAGCTTTATCTGACTGCCCCCGTTCATTTGCATTCACCAGTTTGAAAGAAAGACCGCATCACACTACACAATGAGAGTCATACACCTGTTGCCGTTGTTGAGGCTGGGATACACTTTGTGCCAACCGTGTCTCCAAAGCGCAGAGTTGGGCCATGGAACTGTACTACTATACACCGGTGAAAAGGTAATACGACATTCACATCAAATCAAACAAATGGCAACCTTTCAGGTCGAAGTTTGGACTGAGTGATGATTTGAGAAGATGGGATACAGGCGGCAAGAGGGACATGAAAGTGCAAGTTTTAAACCGAGTCGTCATATTTGAAACAAGCTGAGACTAAACACGGGATAGATTTTGGTCTTCAAAAATGTAGTTTGACTGACAGATCTAGTTATTCACGCTTTTCTTCTGCGGTTTTAGTGCAAAGTCGTGAATATCATGCCTCCTGACAGTCATTCCTGAATTTCAACTTCGTTTAAGTAGTTGACTCAACCCAAAACTACACTCTACTCTTGTCCACAATACGTGGGGATCGTCCCTAATAAAATCTCTGAACCTGAGTCCCGACCCGAGAGACACATGGCAAACTCATCCTGAATAAATGGCAAAACCTAAGTGTAAATCGTCCATGAACAAAATAAAACGCGATGGCGTCTGAAGTTAGGATTCAGTCCTGCGTATACAAGGCTCAGTGTAAGGTGAAGTAGTCAGCAGACTGATGAATACTATGTAGACCGTTCTGCTTTCTGGGACTATGGTAAAATGATCTTGTTCAACTATCTTGTTACTGACGGTGGTAATAATGACTATGCTACGAGGGAGCACTGTTCTGACAAGTACAAAAAGAAAAGAAAAGAGGAACGAATCAAAACAGAAAAGAGAACAAGCAGTCATAACATTTTCAAGTTTAAAATGACAGAGGAAAAAAAAGAAGAAATATAAATGAAATCAATCTATCACAGCCACTTTAAGGGACAGACAGATTGATTCTCAAACGCATACTTGCTATTTGGTTAATTACATATTGTAAACATTTGTATTTTTTATTTTTTTTCTGTATGGAGGAAAAATTCAAGCTAGCTTATTTTTAACTTTATAGGTTCTGTAAGGTTATCATTAACAGATATAAACAAACAACCGAAAATAACAAACACTTGGACAGACAAATCTATCAGCTTTTTTAAAAAGTCAGATGAAAAACAACAACAAACAAACAAAAACAAATATACTCAGGCACCATAAATGAACACTTTCTAATGCCATCATTGTTCCATGTACAAAGGTCTGCGTATTTCAAAGGAGTGCTGCTGAACCATTTGAATCATGTACCTTTCTCGAGTGTTGTGTGAAGGTTTGGCCAGATTTAATGCATTTTACTTTTACCGTCTGCCTTCTTGCATTGGCTATTTTGCCCTAGTGTGTCACTCCAGGTCAAATGCCCCTCTTTAAAACAGCAACCATAGAGATATACCAAAGTACGGTCCAACGGAAAGATGGCTAACGTTATAGCATCACCGCCAACTATACGGTAGATCTCTATGTTCATTCTGCCCTAAGTGTCTCCTTTGCGGTCCAACGTTAACACTGCCTCTACACTCTAAACCAGAATCTTTCAAATGAAAAAACTAAACTGATTCTCCTGTTCGAGAAAAAAAAGCAACAACTCCTCTCAAATGTTTAATAAATGCAAAGCAGCCAAGACTGCACTTAACATATAGACTCAGCTCTGTAAATATTAACACGTATACATGAGCTTGCCTCGTCCTCTGAACGCACTTGATGATCATGCTTATTAGATGACATTAATGTAGATCAACTTTATCCAATTTAACCGCAAGGTTTGTTTCTGGTCGTGATGAAGCTCATTGCAGATGATTCGTAAAAATGCTCGCGTTTCAATAAGGAAAACTGCTTGTCCCGTTGTATACAAAGCAGCTGTGGAGCGAGTCAAAAGATCATGTTCACATCAAAACCTCTTTCTGATTTGTTTCAAGCATAATCCAAATCAGAATTACATCATCCAAAAATATAGATATCTAAGTATATATTTCAAAATATTTATTTTCTAGTATGCCTCTCTCTTCAAACCTTAATAGACACCAGATATGTGTGTTCTTTGTAGTCAGTGAAAGATGTGCTTTGTGTACGAGGCCATTTCAAGAAATATAATTTACAGTGTACCAAAGATGATGAAAAAAAATATATTGAAAATTCCTTGAATAATCATGTGTCACATAGAAGAAGAAAAAACGTTTTTCCAAGAAGCTCTGACACAAATGCGTATGATGAACGTTTGGAGTTTCACAGCTACATCTACCAAAAGTGGTCTAAAAGTCTCCAAGTCAAAGCACATTGTTAAGTCTTCATCATCTGCCCATGTCATGCCCATCTCACTGGGTAACCATAGTTTCATCGGTGCTTAAGTCGCACTGTTTCTAGATGTTTAATATCTGTGATTAACATGGCATCTACGGCAGAAAGGCGCTGTTAAAATATCCATCTTAACAAGTGATGTATTCTTCAATTCAGTTTTACATTTGTATTTTTCTTAAAGCAACTGAAAGGTTCTGCCATTTGGTTGAGATAATTGCACTTATTTCCAATATGTTTCCATTTGTTTCAAGATCTTTGCTGAACTGAGGCACTTTGTTGAACTGTGCCACTTTTCAAATTCTTTAAACAAGTTGATTTGTTTTGGAATTAACGGAAACTATCTCACCCCCATTGGCATTTCCCCCCCTGACTTGTTTTACGAAAATGAAATTACTTGTTAAATGTCTTGTACAACTTTGTTGTGTGGACAAAAATTGCATAATGAGCCAGTAGCTCTCCTTAAAGTTGGTTTGTAAAAGTATTATAGAGTTTATATAAGTCTATATAGTAAAAACTTATTATATAATGAAAAAATTGCAATCATGGATACCATCATTCCACCAGTTTGGTCAAAAGCATCAGAATTACATGACAGTTGTTGACCACACAACCAAATGTGTATACTGTACACTAAATACTATTACTCCAATATCATCAAGACAAAGTGAGAACGTCAATCATTCCTGATATACTGTACGGAAAGACCTTTACACTATAAACAAACAACACTATGGAGGACAACTGAGCTTCACCGCTGCTACGTAGGGTCAGTTAGGATTGTTGGGAGTTAGACACACTGGTTCGTGTGTGGAACAGAAAAAAAGTGCAGTCACAAAAATGTTGGTCCAACGGACAGTATAATGAATGTGTCAACCAGATTGCGTGTTCACAGGGAATTGACTTGAAATAGAAAACACTGAGAAATGCTGCATGCGTTTACTTGAGAACTTGTCAAATGAGCTTAGGCTTCAAACAACTGGGCTGGTGTGTACTGTTCACATTTCTATTTTGTATCTGGGTTGAATTCAAAAATATACTTGAAATATCCAACAGACCAACAAACACCTAAAAGAAAACTAGCTTGGATGCACAGTGAGAAAGGGCACCAAGCTACTGTACAGCCCCCACCATAAAAAGAAGGAATATGTAACAACTATAGATGTAACAAAGAGGCGCAACTAAAACACTCTCCGTCACTCACTTATCTATAACATGCACACAGTCCTGCTCATACAGATACACAGACACACACACAACAACAACAACAACTATGCTCATTTGCCAGTTACCCTTAGTTAAATGGCAAACGCATGAACGAAGGAGCACAGCATGTGGTGGTGGCGGCACCATCTTGAGAGATGAGCTCATTACAATGACAGAAGGCACTTCTAATCTTTCTTATTGAACAAACTGTTTTCATAGCCCTCAGCACCGCTGTCACTTGTAGTTTAATTCTTGGGATTTTCTACTTGCCAAGAACTGTGCAAAGTACAGTGCCATTGATTATTCTTGATTTAAATCCAAATGAAGTCTTACAACAACAACAAAAAGGGTTTAATTTCAAAATGCGATTTATCAATTTTGGGAAAATGTTGCTACCTAAAATTCATCAATCGATATTTCAAAAATTATTCTGTCCTCAAAAACATTGTGTTTTTGCAAGCATAGGTCTTAAGATGACACATAAGTTTGATAGCAAACCCATAACAGACTTTACGTTCATGCCGGGTAGAGTAGGTGTTGATTTTTTCAAATGGTGAATATCTCATTTTGGAATGAAACTCATCTTCCTTTTCATCCCTCTCCAACTCAGGAATAAAAGTAAGCCAAAATGGCAAACATGCAACCTTGAAAAATGTTGCATTCTTTTTCTGTAAAACTTCCTTTTCCCAATGACTATTCTACACGCATTCTACAAAAATACATTTTTCTTTTCTTTTTGGCAATCCGGGTCTACTATATGTAGCAAATTTGATAGATTATTCATCTCCAGAAATTAAAAATCACCTCTATAAATCACTCCACAATATTCAATTTCGAAAATGGCATAATGTGGTGATGCCTCTTTTCATCGACCACAGACTGGTTACTGAACAATCCTGCTTCCACACAAATGAACTGTGCTTTGAGAGAGATAGTATAGAGATGGTACGATCTTTACCTCAAGCCACATGAACATGAGGGAACGGGAGACATCCACTGCCACAGCACAGAACACCAGGAAGGCATTGCTCTGGGAGCCGTGTCCGTAAATCTAAAACCTATTCTTGTCCACATACTATTGTCTTGTGCATAGTCCTACAACACAACACATATGCACTGAAAAAAAGCACAAGCAATCAACCACTGGTGCCAGGTTAAAAACAATCCAAAAGAAGGACTCCACACATACTGAACTAGGTAATCAGACCACTGTGGCCTTGCTAAATGGCAAATGATTGGTTCTTTTTCTTTCTTTGTATATATATATTTTTGCTACATGAAAAGACATCCTTCATTTGGCTCACATTAGCTGGATACTGTGCATCCTTAAACAGAATCTAAGAGCATAGCAAAATTATGAAACAAAAAAACAATATTAAAACAAATATAAAACACAGCGATGTGAGTCAAGCTTGTGACAAACATAAACAGTCAGGTGCAGGGGGAAGTACCGTGAGTAATTCTGCATCAAGAAACATTAAAACATCTGAAAGAACATTGTACCAGTAATAAAGTCTGCCTAGCTAGAGACGAAGCAAATACAGTACCGAAGATACAATAATCACAAAGATTGACGCTCTGTGAGTGTCTTTAGCGTGTAGAAATAAACACATTTAGAGCAGTACTAACAGTTATGCCTTTAGTCAATGGCTACAGGTGGCTACGGTATTAAAGAGGGTGAAAAAGAGGGAAGAAGAGTTTGAAACAAAGAACAAGCTTGATGCAGGAATCTTTCCACGATCCATGATTTCAGTAGGGAGGAAACCTGAATCACATGGAACTGCATTCATCAATGTACCATTCTGTCTAGTGTATTGTGATTATTCATATATTCACAATACACCAAATATGTACCATGCAATTCTATTCTGTAATATTTGTGCTGTACCTCATCAATTCTAAAGGAGGCCCAGAGAAAGAGAGAGAGCAACTAGCCACAGCAGTTGGAAATAAAGATATTTTCATAAAAAATATATATGTATGTATTTTATAAAGCTGTAGCTTTGTCTACGTAGACAACCATTCCTTCTGTCCGTCCTTCTCTCCCTGCTTCCCACCAGGACGTGTCCCCTTGTTCTTGTGACACAGGTTTGTGGTCATTCAAAGCTAGTACGGTACTATGGCACTTAAGCAAGCTTTAAATTGAATCTATCATTTTAAAACCCCTAACACCATCAACTCCCACAACCCCAGCAGTCTTGCTCTCTCCTCCCCTCCCCACCCACGTCCTCCCAGGCTCCAGTGACTACTTCCCCCTGGTCCAAGGTTTCTTAGCCACCTTCGGTGGTGTGAAGCAAGCGGCCTGGTTAGCCAAGCCAGTCCTTTCTGTGGATGACAACCCAGGCTTTTGTCTAAGGAGAGTTTGCAGGCAGTCTGGGGATGACAGCTCGGGCCTTTGTCTAGGGAATTCAAGGCAAAAACAAAAGCGCCACCTGTAATCTTTCCCATCGTCTGCCGACCGGTCTCTCTTCCTCCTCCTCTTCTTCTCCGTGATCTCTCTCTCCATCTTGCGATCAATTGTTTTCTGTGTGCTTATTTTGTCCTCCTCTAACAACACTTAGTCAATGTTTTTTCCGTATCAAAGATATTTTCTTGTGGTTTTCTCACAGTTTTTTTTTCATAACTGACACTGTACAGTCGTGGCTGGCTAATGCGCCACCCTCCCTGTGTCACTGCTCACCGCATCAGCCAGGGTAACTGTACAGTGCTTAGTTATTGGTAGTAGTGTGCTTTTTTGTTGTTGAAGCCATGCTGTTAGCAAGGAGTGCTCTTTGCTTGACTGGGGTCAGGGTGGGAAATTAGCACCAGCCACCAGCCAAACACTGGTGAATTTTGGTCGTGGCTGCTATGTCTATTCTACCAGCCACTTTAACAGGTTAACAACCATTGTTCAGAGGTTGACTTTGTTTTTCCCAATGCAAATGAGTGAAAAAGTTGGTTTCCCACCCTGGTTGGAGTCCTGACTAATTCATCTGGGGTGCTGGTTCTGATTCTGAGAGCGGGCCAGAACTGGGTACGCTAGGTTTACATTCAGCTGGTCGTTGTGTTGGACCAAGGAGACGTTTTTGTAGTGGAGCACCAGGTCTTTGATGGAGGAGTAGAGATTGTAGGGCTCAGCGAATCCGTAACCTGTGGCCGTCTTGTAGATGACGCAGTGCTTGGCCTCACCCTCCACACTGGAAACAAGGAGACCAAGATTCATGGTTATATTCATTTTCGAGGAAGCTCTATATTGTCCCAAAAGGAAATGTGTCGATATAAATTACTTATGTTTGAACTGCACAAGAGTGAGATATACATATATAACTCAACTGATACTGCATATCTTGGATATCTGGAAAAAAAGTACTATTAAAAGTACTATTAAAGGAAAATGCCACCCTTACACTGTTATATATCATCAATCTGTAATAATCAGTTCGTCCCAGGAGTTATTTTGTAATGAAGTGCCTCGTTTACTTGTACTTCAGTAGGTGATTTCCTAAATCTCCCAGAATTACTTTTGAAAACCCCAGAAAACAGCGAACGTTTTAGATAGCTGAAAAATGTTCTGCCATTAAACTCCATTGTAGCTGCGCTGGAACCTTGATGCGACGTCAGGTCGTCTACGTTATAATAAGAAAAATGCAGAAATGCAAGGTACATCGCCAACGGCTCTTTAACAGTGTTGAAGAGTTTTGGGGTGGATTTTGAGGACACTGGTAGTTAGAAAAAACACTCACACTACAGAACAGGCAAAGGAGCCCTTCTGCGATTGGCTCTCACGGATGAGGAAGGTTCCGTCACATTTGCCTCTCAGCATCTCCTCCGCCTGGGTGCGTTTGATGTCACCCACGTACCAGGTGCACTCATCATGGTGGGGCGAGCCCTCATCGTCCTCCACCAATGAGTAGGAGCTGGAAACACAGAAACAAAGCAGCACTCAATTAGGGATAAGACTGAAGATGAGAAAACGTACGCACTGAACAAGGAAGTTGAGCTCACTCACTACTTAAATTAAAATTTGAGTTGCTACATCATTGAAGTACAAGTTGCTAAGTCCCTACTTCATCTCACACACTTACTCATACGCCTCATTCTTTATACCCAGCCATTCATTGATCTTCTTCTGCCTCGTCCCCTTCTGTGTCAGCCATCTGCAAAGCCAGAACACCATGGATTCAACACTGACATCCTGCTTACTACATGCACAAGATACAACATTTCGACGTGTGTGTGCGCACATCTGTGAGAGTGTTGTGTGTGTGCATGTATGTATTCCCTAACATGAAAGCAAAACACAGACAAAAGCTTTTGTCATTCAGACTCTGAATTGTCCTTACATCAGGTATTGGTCCCTGATCTTGCGGAGCTGCATGAGATCCGGCTTGAGGCTGTTCATCTTCTTGTCGATCTCTCTATTATCGGAGACCTGCTGCCTCAGGTCCTGCTCCAGCTTACGCTTGCTGTCGTGGATCTCCGTCACCCGAGACTTCAAACGCTCTGAGTTGGTCTGGATCCTGATTCGGGGGAACGACAAAATAAAGTCTAAGAAATTTATTTTTTTCTCCATCATTTTGTTTGTTGTGCTCTACTGTAAATAGATGGTTCCGTTTGGTTGTGTGTGTTTTTCGGACCATTAGGAGGAATACAAGAAGTATTGTTGTGACATTAAGTGAAAACAAAGGATATATGAATCCTGTATCAAATTTGTGCACAGACATATAAACTGTTGTCAACTGCACACATCTGTTCTTCACACAAGTCTGACTGTATTACCAGCTCATTTCTCACGGTTGAGTCTCATAAGTAGGTGGAGGAGGTCTCTTATGTACGGAGCCTCCGCTGCTCCACAAGGTAACGATGTACGTATGTCATTATCTCAGGCATGTGCAATATTTTCTTTTATTCTCTCTTCTTGTGGTATGAAATCCGTCAGTGTGCCTAAGCGTAACTTGTTATGCATTATGGTTAATTTCTTCTTACGTCTACGTATGTATATTTTCTTTATCTCATTCATAGGATATGTGCAATATCTACAGGGCATGTGTAATTTTAATATCTTTCCCCTCGTTCGTAGGTTAATATCTTCCACTGAGTCTTGGTGTAACATTGTATTGTCTGTTGGTTATGTTTGTATTTAGTGTTGGTTTGTATTGCATTGCCTGTGATTGATGCTGGGTTGAGCACTGTTGCCCAAGACACATTTCCCCTCGGGGACAATAAAGTTTATATTATCGTATTACTTTTGGATCTCCTTTTCATTGCCCTCGCGTTGGAACCGCTCCAAAGACTCTCTGCTGTAGCGCTCCTGAGTCTCACACTGCTCCTCAAAGATCTTGATGGTCTCATTGAAGGCCTCAATGGCTGTACGCTTCATCTGCAGCTCCTGTGGAAGGGAAAGGAGGGAAAGAAAGAGAGGGACAGACAGAGAGAGAGAGAGAGACACACACACAGAGAGAGAGAGAGAGAGAGAGAGACTGTGATGGTCCATTTGTTGTTTTAGTGTTTCATTTCAATCAAATCAAAATTCATATTTTTGGTATATTTTAATATCGTAGATATTCTGCTTTCCTTTTTTTCTTTGTCTCTGTAAGTTCTACAGCAGTTACTTTGCATACCTTCATAATGTAATCAATTGTTCCTCATGCTTTTCGTTCATACGTACTACTACATTCTATTAAACATATTTTGTGCTGAAATTGTTGGATGTGTATGTTTATATAACTCCAATTTACTGTACTCTTATTCATTCGCTGCTGCAACAACCTGATTCCTCCCACAGGGATTATTAAAGTTTCATCTTACCTTATCTGCGATCAGGATATGGAGACACATAAAATCAGCTTACCCTGAATAACATAACTTGATATGAGCTATGATCCAGAATACTGTGTAACACACTCACTGTTGTGTGTGAGAGAGACAGTGTGTGTGTGTGTGTGTTGAAATCACATACCTGTGAGGTGCGTGTGTATTCCTCATACAGGGAGTCGTACTCGCGGCTCTTCTCCTGGTACTGCTCATGGTAGACCTTCAGCTGCTCTCCAACCTCCTCTATACTGTTCTCCTTCACCAGCTGGGCGGAAAAGCAGATACACACAATAATCAGTGAGTTCACAATGAAGTCATTGCATGCACAGCTGAGAAAGCAAAAGTATGAATGATGCCTGAGTTGTCACTTTAGGCTCACTTGTTACTGCATACAGTGTTAACCACAAATCAAAAATAAAATATGAAGGAAGTCCATACTTGAACAGAGAAGGTGGTAACATCAACCTGATGGTTTGGTGGTCAGCTTCTATACAATGCATGTTTGTTCACTTTGATACAGTGGCACAAACTTGGGGTATGTAGTAGTATATACAGTAGAGTATGATGCATGGGGGTGCAAAATCATAGGTGGCGCCAAAAGCACAGACCAAAAATAAAAAATAAACCAATCTATTGTAACACAAGTCATAGCTACAGGTAAGCCTCATACATTCCATGGGGTGTTTTTCAAATTTGAGAGAGATTTCAGCAAAATAACTGAGTAATTTCATCAGATTATGTTTGATCCTGGGTCTGTGAAATGCACTAAGGGCCCACATCCCAGAACAGAAACAAGCAACAGGCAATTTTCTCACGGGTGTACTGTTCTTGTTTAGCATCCATCTGGGATAAAGCAAACCGGGTGTATTGCTTTGCTTGCAAACTACATAGAGGCGTGCAAGCATGTAATACTTGCTTAGCTAGGGGATACAATAAATAGCAGTCCGATTCAAATGTATTGTAACACCACAAAACTGGAAATTATCATAGACGCTTATCTTGCTTAGATGGCGATAGGGAAAATCCAACTCCAAAGTGCAATAGAAACACAAATGGGAAATCCGCTTTAACACATGTGAACATAGTGATACAGTCAGCAGAAACATCTCTAGAGACATCGATTATGCTGATCGAGTCTCTGAAAAAGTTTCTCTCTCAGTAAAGATAATGGGTTTGAAAACAACTGTGTCTATAGCTTGAATGACTCTAACAGAGTTTATCCACACAAAAACACAACAAACTACTACATGTTCTGTACTGTAGTCACCAACCTGTTGATATTTGGAGATGGGGTAGAGAAGCTTGGTGTCCAGCTTAGCGTTGTACTGGGCCAGGGACTCATGGCGGTAGTGGTTGATGAGCTCCACTACAGACAGGAAGGTAAGAGGCTCTGAGAAGCCGTACCTCCCCTCCTGGTGGTAAATCTTTATAAGCTTGTTGTTCCCTCCTTTCCTGCAGGGGGAGACAGGGGTCAAAATGAGCATGAAAGAAAATAAGGAAGAGGGGGAAAATTGGCTATATCTGATTTGTATCAAATATTCTACACGCATGCTCATTGCCAAGTTAACTTTTAGCAATGGCCCAACAGCAACGTTTAAACCAGCAGCAGGAGTGTTGCTTCACCTGAGGGTGAGGGTGTACTCGCCCTCCAGTTTACTGGAGGCATCTCGGACCAGGAAGGTCCCGTCAGGAGTGTCTCGCAGCTTCTCGTTCACCTCCTCTCTGGAAACACACAGGCATATTTACACACCGTTAACACTATCAGTGATTAGGTCTAATTAAAGAATAAATAATAATTGTCTAATTTTGCAAAAACTATGTCACACTATTCCCAGAGGAAAATAATCATAGCTTACAAAGTCAAACTTCCACAAATTCAGAGGACATGGAGTAAAGTGGACCAATAACTTTGTGATATGTATTGTGTTGCTAATTTTCTTGAGTTACTTTAACATCTGATTGATTTGTAGGTACAATGGGGGACAGTGATTTCAGTAAGCTGTTTCATGCATTCAGGGTGAGTGGACTGTGATGGACTGGTATGGCACACAGCAATCCAACTTGAATCTTGCCCGCTGTAGTGCATGGTGCCAGCATCCAACAAATTGAGGCTCTATTAGCTCATAAATATGGTAACAATGTCTCTAATACTGGGTTTCTTAATTGTAGCCTGATCAGACATTCTTACCATGTAGTATTGTGTGTTTGATGAATGTAAATTGCAACAAGTAAAAACTGAAAATTATCCATCCAAAACAGAGATCCAATATTTGAAAAATAGCATTCACTGACAAAATGCATATACCGGTACTCCTGGAACAGTATAATTCAATTTATGTAATGTACCTGGAGATTTCTCCCCAGTACCACTCAGCATCGTTCAGCAGGCTGCATGTGTCTGTCATGGCTGATGCCGTGGTTTTTGACTTCACTGGCTTTGCTGGGAGAGCTGGACACACACACACACACACACACACACAGGGACTATTAAACTAACTATTAAAACTTTCTGTACTAATGGAATGGATCAAAACAATTACAATGAGTTAAAAGTTTCCCCCTAATCCTTGTGGCAAAGTGTGAACCAATGCACAGCTCACATCCACAACAATTTTTGCTAAAATAAATAGAACCTAAAAGTAGAATCTTCTTTATTCATGCCACATGAGAATGAAAGTTGTCTGGAAGACCAAATACGGCAGATAATTGAAATAACTTGAAGCTTAATGATTATGATACATGAAAGACAGATTATTCAACATGGGTTTGGATAAATGGTGTTTTACTGCAGTGTAATCTAAATGTCTTTGTGCTGTTAGTATAACATAAACATAGTCCTACTCTTAACTAAAATCATGTACCTGGAGGAGTGAGGTCATGCTCCACAGTTCTCTCTATCAGCAGCCTCTCCAGTGCTAGGGCAGGGAACTCCTCATCCAATGACAACCTGTCAATCAACCAATCAATCAATCAACCTCCAAATGCGGCCAACACGCCCAGTCGTTTTATAATAATATATATACACAATTCTCCGTCGTGTCCATCTCTGCACCAAACATGAATCAGCCACAACTCACCATGGGGTAGAAGCGCCTGTCCGTATCAGCAGTGGTCCGAAGATCTTTCCCAGCGTGTGTGTGTCCAGGCCGTTGTTGGGCTGTGCCTGGGTGACCTTGGCCAGGTGTGTGAGGAGATACTGCAGGGTGAGACGGTGGTGGAGAGGGACACTGGTAGACTTCTCCAGGACCAGGCTCACCTCTCTGTCCCGGCTACCAGCTACTGCACCATCTAAGGGGTCAAATAGCCATATTGGGGAGCCATATATAATACTATTGTGACACCACACTGAATAATTGTGCTGACATCGAGTTCATTCATTCTTTGTGTTTGTTTTAACCTACTCGGTGTACCAGGGTTTACCACATCAGGACAATCCGGGGAACGTATTTGCAAATACTGTTTGGCCCAGGTTTGAGCAGACTTACTGTGCATTATATAAAGTACAGAATATGTTCTAGCAGTTGAGATGTACTGCACTGTGTGGACAACAGATGTTTCTGTAAATACGTCTAGTACAGATTTGAAATGAAATCATGCTGTCCTTGTATTAAGTGTATATTCTAAGTGTCTGTGCAGAGGAGAATCGGCTGAAGCATTTCTAGGATGCCTCGGTGAGCTCATCCTCTCCCTACAGTTGGCTCTATTCTCCCAACTGTGACATGCAACCTACCTCGGTCAGCAGCACATAAGGCAGCTCATGACTTTGCTCATTTTAGGCCTCGTGCAATTCTTTTACTTAGATTAGATGTATTGAAGCTATGAAGGGTGGCATTCTCTTCTCTAAAAACACATCAGCAGCAGCACACGGCTCATTTTAGGGCTCAAGCTATTCTGTTATCATCCTATATCTAGAGAGGTCAGGAAACATCCAGGGGCGTAACACAATGTGACCTTGGTTTGGTTTTTTGCAGATGGCTTTAAACATCTGTTTAAATAAATGCATGCATTCATTCATTCTACTCTACCTCTCTTTCATTCTATAAAAGTGTGACCTCAGTCTTTCTATCCTCATTTGACAAAAATACCAAAATAAGATCTGGAAAACTGCCTAGGGCTCTTCTGCTCCTGAAACTAGCCTTAAAACTCCAGTAAGAGATGAGACCTACCTGCTGACTGCTGTAGGACCTGTTGTTGCAGTGTGACAGCAGCTTGCAGGTCAGGGTAGAAACAGGCAGGGATGACGGGCGACGGGAGGTCTCTCAGGTAGTGCAGGACACACTCTGACAGGACACCCACATCGCTCTGGCCCATGTCACTCTCTGGACCACAGCATATATAAGTACACACAGGGGCAAAGCATGACAAGGAAACATTTAATAGAAATCAATCAATCATTCAACCATAGAAAAAGAAGCTGCTTAGACACTCCATCCTGTTGACTATGCTGGGCTTCATTTGGTTTTGAGGAGTAGGGTTGGGTACCAAAACCCGGTACCACTATCGCACCGGTTCCCATACGACCGGTACCTACCGGACCGAATCACAACACAGATTTCGGTGCCTCATTTCGGTGGCACTTTAAAATGCCTGAGCTGCTAATTGAAATATCCACCCTCTGCTGTTCAGAAACTGAACTTACAGGCAACAGAAGCATCCCGCAGTGTTTCCCGTAAAATAGACTCACTCATCTGTGGCGCACGATGTCGGCACGGCCGCCACAAAATAAAAAGTTGGTCAATGTATAGAAATTGATATTACTCTATCTGTGATTTGCCTAATGTGCGCAGCACGTCATGTCTGTCATTTGGCAACGCACCAGAAGACCAGAATCAGACGGAGCATCCCGTTGTGAAAACGAAAGTTCAACTTTTAATTCAACAATTTGCTCCCAACTCGCACACGTTAGTAACGGTATTTGTAAACAGTAACACTTTTAAAATGTAGATTTATAACACTGCTGAACACTAAGACATTAATTAACATGAGTGCAGTGCAAAGACTGGTATATTGCCCCTCTTTACCACTGGTTTCCATTGGAAACACTGCTGTCACTGTAGCTAAAGACAAGTAATTAATCCTATTGAAATGAAACCTTCCCCTTTCTGCAAAATAATTGTTGAAGAGTTTGAAGAGCAGTATAGTATAGAGGGTTAGTATAGAAGTTTGCAATTGGTAATAAATGTGTTTTGTATTTATTTATACGTATGATTTAAACCATTAAGACTTAATATATTGTTCAATTTCTTTGCCTTTGCAATAAAAAAGATGTTCTTTAATGTTGTCGTTTGTGTGAATGTACAATATGTACTGTAACTGTATGAATATGAAGCAGGGCATTGCTGAAAAAGAGAATGCATGCTCAGAAAACTACTTTTATGTATCCAGGACAAAACAAGAACATTTCAAAAGTCATTTTTTGACAGCGACAGTAACTCTGGAACAAGATTTTGTGTGCAATGTAAACACAAATGCACATTAGTTCACACACCACAGAAAATGGCAAAATTCACAATAATAGATTTACAAAGTATACATCATTGACTCAAGCTCACCAGAACTTAGGCTGTGAACTGGGCTGTCTGGGGCCGAGGAAGTAGTTGTCCTGTACAGTGTTTTACAGTCCAGACCTGAGAAAGACACAGAATGTAGTAGAATAAAGATGAATAGGGTTGAGCAGAGTCAAGTACAAAAAACAGAACACAGTAACATAGAGCAGAGTAGCAAAGAGAAGGGTAGGACAGAATAATATACAGTACATTCCTCGAAGGGGATAAAACAAATAGCAACAGCACATTCAACCCATAGCAAACAAGGCAATAATAAGATGAAGCACATGAATGCAAAGCCCTACCCTACAGACTTTAGCTCATTCTTATGAAGAGGACTGCTCTATTATGCATGACCGCCTGACTTGGGTTAGATAACTTACACTAACATGACAGACATTGTATGAAGAGAAAGGAAGGGATAATACAATAGAAATAGTGGACACTCAATACAGATGTACACCTATGCATGTGGCAACGCCCAGGAGAGCTGCTAGCTGGGGGATTAAGACGAAACAGAAGTCTTGCTTCATTATTGGTTGGAGAAGATGGAGCTATGGGAGACTCCTTCAGTCTACATGCACCAGGGTGGTTAGAAATAGGATGTAACTAATAACTGTGGACTGATAGCGATATTTTGGTACTGAAGGTGCCGATAGCCGATATATTTTGTGCCTCCATCATATCGGAGGTTTGTGATAATAATAAAAGGCCAATATCAACTGTTTTGTAATCAGCTTTGATCCCCACCACAGTCATACATCCTGTCAAAATGTCCCTGAACAAAACATTTTTACTCTGGATTACTACATTTCTCTTTTGGCTGAAAATATTTTCTTTGAACACTGAGTCTAGACAGCTTGCAATTCCTTGAGACAAGCCAGTCTCTCAGGTAGTTGTGAAAACCACACCATGCAGTGTGTGTAATGTATAACAGACATGTAAACTAGTCAAGTATCCAAAGAAAGACATTGTAATAATTATACTGCGTTATCTTGATGAGCAATTCTGTCCTCTGAATTAATGATAAAATGTAAATGCTAATTAAAATCTCTCGCAAAATGGGATCTGAAACTAATTAGTACATACTTGATATTACCATGGAGTTCAGTGCAATGAACATCAATTTTATTATTTAACATGTGATTTTACATGTTGGTAGATCGAAATAATTTCCATGATTATCGGGACATTAATTGTGACATATCTATCTCAGAGGCAATTCCAGTAGGTTGTGTGAGCGTGTGGGTGCTCATGCGCATGTATCTCAGTGTGCATGTGTGTGTAGCTGTATGTGTACAACCATGTATGCGCATATACATTGAATGTACAAAATATTAGGGACATCTTCCTGATATTGAATTAAAGCCCCTTTTGTACAATCCAAACTCTAAACTTTAAAATCCTTCTCTAACTCGTCTGCTTCTCTTTATCTACATCTCCTCCTTTGTGATTTATATAGAGTTAGAGGGAAAGAAGTAGGCGAAACTGTGAATGGAGTCCTTAGTGTTTGTTAACATCATTCTGACTTATAGTGTATTAACCTACAACGTAGAAAATCTATATCCAGGAAAACCTACAGAGGAAGTGCTGTGAACGTGCAAGAGCTTGTGCCTATACCTGTCTGTCTGACTGCCTGACTGGGTAGACGTGCCTGATCCAGTATATTTGCCTGTATATGTTCCTATGGTCCAGCAAATGCTGGCGAGTGCAAGAAAGCAAGAGGCAGACAGCAGGAGAGAGACAGTCACACATAGACAGAAAGTCAGAGAGGCGGACAGACAGGCAGAAAGACAAGAGGATAGAGACAAGAAAGTTGGCCAGTTGACAGGGGTATACCTCTCTTCTCTATGGCCTGGATCAGGCTGACGAGGGCTGGGGGAGCAGTCTCTGGCGGTGTGAACTGCTCGCTCAGGTCCGGCACAGAAACAGCTGAAACAACAACACAAATCACTGTTACATTTCTGGCACACAGCCTCCAAAACGCCACAGGGGTGCTGCAGCACCGACATGGGCACAGTTAACTAGGAGCAGTTGCAGATATATAGCGTGTATAATGTTAATATTTATAAAATGTATGAAGAACACAATAAAACATGACACGGTGGAGGTTAGTATCCATTTTGCAAAGAGCACTAAGCAAGAGTATGCATTAAGCTATTGTACTCTGCTTTGCGTTTGTTATTCAGAAGGACTGCTTCTGCAAAGAGCACAGTACTCTAAAAAACAAAACGACAACAAAAAAAACCAGCCAAAATTCCAACAAACCCTGTACACTGTGTCCATCCTAACATTAACCAGAACACAGAGAAAAATGTGCCCAAATGTAGTCTAGCTGAACAAAAAGAAAGGCAAAACATAGTAAATGTACAAAAGAAAAGAAAAAAGGGGCTTCAGTCAGAAGAGTGAAGCTAAAAGAAGAGAATAAAACCACTGCTGATGGCGAGCAAAAACTTTATCTACTTTACAACTCCCCATAGACTACATCAAACATCTTTTCAGTCAGAGAGAAAGAGAGAAGGAGAAAGCAAGAGAGAGAAAAAAAGAGATCCCATTTCCCTCCCTTCCCTCCTTCTCTTTTTTTCCCTCCTTTTCTTTTCTCCCCTCTCTCTTTCTCTCCTCCCCTCCGGGCCGTCCTGCTCGACGTTTCGCCTTGGCTCTTTGCGTGAGTGGAGCACAATAAAGGATTTAATCAAAACTCCTGAACAAGCAAAAGCCCCGTGGCAGTACGCCAGGCCGGGCCGGCAGGCAGCGCCTCCTATTCGGCCCCAGAGCAGGGCTGTGTGC
>OMOT01059987.1:2825-14479 GCA_900312575.1 Acanthochaenus luetkenii | reverse complement strand
CCTGGGGACTAGCTGGTTACCTCATCACGTGTGGCGTACCCCCATATTCTACCAGGAAGACATCACGTGCGTCGGCTTTTGTTTAAAATGAGTCAGCACGTAACCAGACAGAGGCCGTCTTCTCCGCTAGTGTCGCCCCGCAGGTGCCATCAGCCAGAGACCCGCTCTCTTCCCATTGTGCTGCTGCTTCTCTCTACTAGTAAAACACCGACCTGTGTTTGGAAGCGTACCGGTAACGCGCTCCGCAGTGTTACACTGGAACGGTTCGCAGACACACTGGGTCGACAAAAGAACGGAAACACCACGTGAAATTGGACTTGTAACTATCCCAATTACAAAAGGGCGCCATGTTAAGTTGAATGTCAATTATCTAGCAGAGCCACAGAGGCTATAGTTGGTGCTTGAATACCAGGAGCGTGTTATTTAATGTGGCAGTCAAGACAATCTGGACAACATACCAGATTGTCTCTCAGTTAGTTAGGATTTTAATTTCTGTGAAACCGGCCAACATGCAACCAACACGTGGTCGACCCAGCTTGGCCTATAAAAAGCCTTAATGCTAGTCCTTTAAGAGCCAACTGGAATGCCGGAGTGTTGAGTGACCTGCAGAGGTCATAGGCATCTGCTATATTTACCGGCTCTGTAACTTGATCTGTGGCGTTCTGCATCGCTGTGCTCATACTATCCCTCCCTGGCTCCTCTCACACTCTGGGGCCACAGCCTCCCAAGTAGCACCCCATTGCTTTCCGTCTATTGGCCAGACGGCTCAGAACGACGAGGGTGAGCAGACTCGTACACACCAATTTAACCGCCGCTCTTCTTCCCTTTCTTCTTTTAGATACCTGCTTGTCAGTTGCCCGGGGTGTCTGTGTGTGTCTGTGTGTGTCTGTGTGTGTGTGGTGTGCACACCTGTATGCTACACCTTCCTAGGGAGACGACGATGGAGGATAGAGGATAACGTTTCAAAAAAGTTCTCGATATTTCTAGAATGAGTAGAAGAGACTAGAACTGCTTCTCAGGTTAGGGCATATCCATTGGTGTAGCATGACGTGAAATTCGCCATTGGATAGTGAAGATGTGTAGCTGCGTTGGTCGCGATAGCAAGGTGTGAGCTTTGAAACGAGCGTTGGAAGAGCTACATGTTAAAGCTTTACCAGATGGAGTCAGGTGATCAACTTTCTCTTTACCTGAGCCTTATAATAGAGCAACTTTTCCGGATTTGATCATACGAGCTGAAGGATGCATCATTAATCTTTAATTGTCGGACATGAAATCCGGAGAATGTGTTGACCGGTGGCCCGTACGCTCACTTGGCTTTATTTATGCAGAGGCTGGCTGCTGTAAAGTGGAACAGTTAGCTAGGAGAGACGCCACAACATGGAGCCCTAGATGGAGTTGTTGATTTCTGCTGTCTTGGTCCATTTCCCAGTCATGTAGGCCTATAGGCAATATTATATTTCTCATGCGCAACATTTGCTGTTCTTTTCAGGCCCTTCTGTCCAACTAGATTATTTGATTATGAGATCCAGTGATGATGTGGATTTGCTGATTTCAGCTTGTCCGATTACAGTTATATCAAACAAATTCTCAGTCCAAGTCGAGGGGAATAGGATGCAGCCCAAGTACTAAAATATAAGCTGTTTCATATTGGGAACGTTTCTCTGCCTCGTTCTGTATGTTGGATGGTGTGTATATTGTGTTCCTCACATGTAACATGTCTGTGCGTTTCCTCAGGAGTGATCGGTGACGAAGCCTCTGTGTGTACACTGTGGGGTAGCTACAGTAGGATGAGCTGCCCCAACGCCATCGCTGTCTGCGGGGACTGACACACACACACTACACATACTGTAGGTAAGAACTTCACTCACTCACTCACTCACTCACACTCACACACACACACACACAAACATTCCCTGTCCCTCTGCAACTTACAGTGTGAGGTGAAGCCCAGCCGCTTCCTTGCACCTTGATTACACTTAATCTGTAATGCATTCAATTACTACAAACTAAGAGAAGAGTTCTGCGCAAGGCGTATGCAGTTAAAATGTATTGCGTTGGAACTGATCAGACTTGTTTAGTGACAGAATATAATGTTATTCTGGATGAAAGTCAGAATAATAAAGAAAAATGACTTCAGTATTAGGTGGTCATCCTACCGGTGAGTCAGCTACAGAAATGACTAAGCTGGTCCAATTAATTCTGCACATCCCCCCTTCCAGCTAACAACACCACTGCTAGGTAGAACTTTATAGTATCATGATACTGATATTCATGGCAGCTTACATTGACGAAAGGTTTTCATGATGACAACATCACAGAGAACAAAAAACGGTGGAAAACAACATTCAGCATTTTTATTTAAGCATGCATTATCAACACATAAGTAGAGTATATCTAGTGCATTCACATTGAACATTGAAATTCAATGCATCTGCAATGCAATGAAGCAGTGGTAACATATTCTCCTATTTGAAATGAATGCACTTCTTTTGGAAGTCCATGGATTAAAGGGGCATTAAGTAATCTATGACCTATCGACCTCTATCTGTGACCAGTTGTAGGAGTTGCAACAGGGATGATTCTAGAATTTGACCGTTATACAAAGAATGTGAGATGTGCACATGCGGAAATGTTCCAAAACAAAAACACCACAAGACTACTTCCAAGTTTCCTCTAGGCATTGCAGCTATCTTGTCTTAACTACCTTTTCATTCTCTCTGACCTGGCTCCTGATCGCTCTCTCTCTTCACCTGTGGCCACTCCCTCCTGCACGCTCTCTCCTTGTACTGACAATCACAAGCAAAAAAAAGATTTGACTAAACTAGAAAACAACATTTTTAATTGTAAAAGGGTGTCATGACTGAGATGATAAAACGTATTTTCTCATTATCACTTGATAAATGTAATTTCTTTAATGTAAAAGGGTGTAAGAAGTTTTGTACCAATTTCATTTTGCACCTGCAACAACTACATACTACAGGTAACTACAACTACAAAGATAGCCATGTAACATTCCTTGATAATTGTATTTTTGAGTACCTTAACTAGTTACTGGGTACTGGGGCAGATGCAAGGAAGGGGGAAATCATTTTGGGATGCAATCAATGTGGGCAATACAGATGTTGTCTGAGAGAAACCTATCAGACTACTTCCAGGCTTCCTCTTGGCACTGCAGCTACCTTGTCTTGATTACCTGTTCATTAGGGCTGCTCGATATGACAATATATATTGTGGGACGATAGAAGAGAAGTCTATCGGTAGATATTTTCCTCTATCGTTTCTATCACCATTGTTGCAAAAAAAGCAGCAGAACTGCTTTACGGACGTATTTTACGTCAGTCCCGCCCCTGCTTTACGTTTTCTACACATGGGCTAGAATAACAAACAAACACGGAGGAGCGTGACACAGAACGAAACTCTATTACATTTTACCGCTATATTTGACCAAACACTATGAGAATACAGTTATTTTGACTCAGTGCCTGGTAAGTACCATAAAGACACCATTAGACGTGCAACACAATATAAAGAGCAGCTGGCTGGACCATGGTTTCGCAAGAGACGGCTCACTTTACCGCAGTCATACCAGGTTGTGAATAATCTGCTATGTTTTTGCCGTCTTTAGTTGACTTCTTCCGTTGATTAGTGAATTCTTATTACATTAAATTCTACAGTATCTCTCCCTGCTGATGACCTTTGGCAGTGTTTGGTTTAGTTGTAAGTTCACAAGTGAAAATGCACCTTTTTTACATTCTATATTTTATTTCCCATTTTTGTGTTAAGGGTGAAATGAGACATAAAAATAAGAAAAGGTAATCAATTCATGTTTCGTCAGCATATTTACAATAAAACAATCCAATTCTGTATTTAAAAAAAGAAGAGGCATGTAGGGCTGAGTTTAAAAGAAATAGATTTTCCGATTAAAATAGATCTTAATTTCAATGATCCGATATCAAATCCTGAGATCAATCTTTTAATATATGCCTTTTCCCGTGGATGTATGAAGCTTTAACCCAGTAAACCTCACGTGGCCAGCCTTTGGTTCTAAGTGCAATGAGGCCTGAGGTTTACGCCATTTCCGCCACACGTGACTCTGTTTGTACAAGCGTGGTAACAAATGAGTATAAAGTCGCCAAAGCCACTCTGCCACTCTTGCAAGTCTCCTAGCCCCCCCATCGCTACGTGGACTCGGAAGTCACTCAGCACAAGCTCGACTCTTCTCATCCCTGGCACCACAATGGTGGAACAAGTTCCCCCCTTCAGTCAGAACGGCTGAATCGCTACCCATCTTTCATCGGAGACTAAAAACCCATCTTTTCAGATTACACCTGGATCCTACTTGAACTGACTTATCTAACATGTAAGGGTCCCCTTCTATGCTTCTTTCGAAAAAATTCCTTCTAACTATGAATGCTACTTATTCCTATTGAAGGCTTAGCTGATGAAGACTGCGATATACGGTTGGTTTGACTGCTGTTGACAAAATGTACTTATTGTAAGTCGCTTTGGACAAAAGCGTCTGCTAAATGCTGTAATGTAATGTAATGTAAATAAATATGGAGAAATCTTGGAGCGTACAGTAACTGTCATATACGGTAAATATTTATCAAGCAATGTTATTAAGAGAGTTACGGTAATACAGAGACGTGTAGAGTAGACCGGGATACGGATTGAGAGAGAGAGTTAACGTGTCGTGCGACTCGTGCCAAGTTACTAAGTGTTTAAATAAAAGCCATTGTTCGGATAAAAACCTCTGTCATCATTTTACAGTAACCATCTACTGAGGGTGCGGCTAAATTAGGAAAGGACTATCCACTAGGGATGGGCAGATCGAAACTGGTATCGATACTTCGTTACTCGCATACTACTCATTTGGTATCTATTCCTTTTGAAAAGTATCGATTTCAGTTATTTTTGATCCAAAATGCGGTTGCGTCACTCCACCCACATAGTTCCCACTACGAGGTGGGAAACTCCCCAGTTCCCAGGTGTCATGGGAATCTCCAAGAAGTGAGACAGCAGTCATGAAGGGGCTTTAGTTTCATGGACTTTACACTCTCTCTCTCTTTCCCTCCCGGTCCCTGTGGTTTTGGTTGCTTCTTCCAATTAGGCTTTGGCAACAGGAAAAATATTTTTAGGACATTTGTGTCCAAAAAGGCATTGAGGCTGGGGTACCGCCTAACGTTCCCAGCCCGCAGTGAAATTGTTCTACCAATGTGAATTATTGCTTTACCCACTAATTGTTCTACTCTTTAGGTCACCTCTATGCATCTAAGCATCAGAGAGTGGCGTAGCAAAGATTGATAGGTGTTTAAAATAATAATGGTGTCTAATTGAGCAAACGATTGGCTCAATGAATAAAGAATTAAGACACTTAACTGCAGAGGCTGGAGCATCAATCAATTGTATCCTTCAGCTTCCATCCTTTCGGAGGTCAGTTGTACCTTATGGCCTCGCATTTTAGTCAGTAACAGATGGTGCTTATGATAAATGTTAGTTGGCCCTTCCGTCTCACTCTTTTATATTATAGAAACTTGGTTCTGCGGTGAAGAACTTTCATGAAGGGTGTGTTTATAACTGAGGCTTGTTTGAATAGTTTGCTGATTAGTAGTAGAAATGGCATATGAATATAAAACTTGAAAAGTACAGTTTTTTCCTCTTGTACTCTTGAATTGCAATATTTTTGGGGTGTTTTCATTTGGAGACTTTATTCAAATAGACAATGAATAGCCAGCCGAGTTGAATTTGAACTGGACTGGATGTATTTTTTATAGGCTTATAGGTTTGTTACAGACTTACTCGTTTTCTATTTCCATTGTCGCTGCAGATTGAAATATTTGCAGTGATCAGTTATTGAGCAGTGATATTGTTATTGCATTATGCAAGCCTGGAGGAGGTCAGACTTCGGCTTGTCAGAATAGCCACGCCTAGTTTTAATACAAACTGGCTTGGAAACCAATTCTAATGGGCTGAAAGAGAAGGCAGACGTCAGTGTGGCCCTCACAGAAACCAGCAGTCTCTTATCTGCTCACATTTCAAGGTATATATAGCTGCCTCTAAGGCCAGGCCAAACCCAGCTCAGCTCAGAGGCCTTCTAAACCTCCATGTCGATTTCTAACTTTATTCTCTATGAGCAGAACGCTGTGTCGCTTCATTTTTTGCCCGATGACAACTGTTCATTTATACTGATACAGCTGTTCGGGTCGAGATTGAAGTGAGGGTAACTCTAGAAAGGCCAATGGACTGTGGGGGTCTAAGAGAAGGCCAATAAGCCGTGAATTGAAGTGGGTAAATGTACAGTAATAATTACTAGTTTTCTTGCATGATTTAAAAAATCTAACCACTGGTTTGTACAGAGTAGGAAAAGTCATTGATGGACATTTTGAAAGCTGAGAAAGTTCAATTCTAAAATTCAAATTCAATGTCGGGAACAAAAAACAGTGGAAAATAACATTCAACATTTTTATTTAAGCATACATTATCAACACATAAGTAGAGTATATCTAGTGCATTCGACACCAACATTGAAATTCAATGCATCTGCAATGCAATGAAGCAGTGGTAACAGATTGTCCTGTTTGAAATGAATGCACTTTTGTTGGAAGGAAGTCCATGGATTAAAGGGGCATTAAGTAATCTATGACCTATCGACCTCTATCTGTGACCAGTTGTAGAAGTTGCAGCAGGGATGATTTTAGAATTTGATACAAAGAATGTGAGATGTGCACATGCGGAAATGTTCCAAAATAAAAACAAAACAAAAACACAAATATTGCAAATTCAAAACAGCCATCAGTTGATGGTGTCTTGGCCCTTCTAACTTAAACTGCCACTGATTTTGTCACACAACAGTAAGCTTGTAAAATAAAAAAGTTATTTAAAGGTGCATTAAGTAATGTATGACTTTTATTGACCTCTACCGACTAAAGAATTGCATTGACATAGGTTATATATTGCCTAGTGAAGAGCTAATATCACAATGCAAATACTATAATAATACTGCTTTATCGTTGCTTTTTTGGCTTGGAACTAAATGCTAAATTGCGATGCGGTTTGCTGGCTCGTAGCACCGTCCATTGTCAGAAGTTCAGCACCTGGCCAATTAATCATTGAGTCATTGGTATTGATTAACAACCCTATCAACTCCCCCGCATATGTATTATGGTCATGTTGTGCTATGGTACAGTAAAAACCACACATACATACTCCAAAGCACTAGAGAGTCCATGCTGATGTTACATTCTCCATGCAATATCACCCCTGGGCATGGTGGCAGTGGCAACCTGCATTATCACACACACACTCCTAACCCCGGTTAGATCAGTAGAACACACTTGAGATTGGCTGTGCTCTCTGATAGGCTTCGAGGAGACCTGGGGGGACCGTTAGAGATCTGACTCACTGACTCATATAATGATTGATATTCAACAAAAGCTACATTTTATGTGAGGTTTTTGCCTTTTTGCTTTAGCTTTTTGTTTCTTTATTTTGGTTGTTAAAGTGGTCTTAAATTCAATAAGGTAGCATTATAAAGGTCTTTAAAAGTCTGAAACCAGCAGATACCCTGTAAGTGAAACCTCATCTCTCCAGCTCTGTGCTAAGGATTTCCAGCAGTCAGCTTCCACAGTCCTGCAGCAAGCTTCTCTCAGGCAATCAATTCTGCCACTAGCTTGACAGCTTTGTTAATACTGATTTGATAGAAGCTTGGTGGACCTACCAGCTCATGTATAGTATTAGAAATAATGTTGTAGCTGTATTTGACTTTCTATTCCATTCTATAAAATCATATTCTGTTCTATCCTATCCATCTCCCACCTCCCGATTTATCCAAAATGCTGCTGCTAGGCTCTTGACTAATTCCAGGAGATGGGAAAGTATTTCACCCATTCTCGCCTCCCTTCATTGTTTGCCTGTGAGTTTTAGAATTGATTTTAAGATTTTGCTGATAACTTATAAGGCCTTACAGGGTCAGGGTCCTAACTACATTTGAGATATTCTGGATCCCTTATGAGCCACAACAAAGCCTGAGATCCTCAGGCGGGGGTCTCCTGGTCGTTCCAACTACCCGTCTCATTACCAAGGGTGACCAGGCTTTTTCAGTCCGGGCCCCTCAGCTGTGGAACTCGCTGTCTGGGCATCTCAGGCAAGCAGAATCTGTATCGTCCTTTAAATCACTTCTTAAAACTCAATTTTATACGAAGGCCTTCTCCTTTTTGTCTCTTATTTTAATGTCAAGCACATTGTAACTTGTTTAGAAAAGTGCTATATAAATACAGTTATTGTTATTATTATTATTAATATTCCAGTATCACAGTGGCTTGTCAGATGGAGTAATAGATTGGAGATTGTATTTTGTTGGTAGTTTTCTAAAGCAAGGAATGGAATACACAGCATTATGTGCAACAACCAAGTTGTAGCTCTGATAGTAGTAAGAGTAAATTGGCTGTGGAATATGCCCTGCTACTACTTTTAAGTCCTTTATGCGTCGGTAGCAAGCAAACGAATGCAGCTTGTTGCCACGGTAGCTATGGTAACGACCGGTTAGCACAACCTCAGGGGAGGCCGAAAATGCAGAGTAGCCGGAGTGTGTGCTGTGTGGTGGGCGCTTGTGCGTGTGCATGTGTTGTTGTTTCCTTGGAGACATATCCCCTCAAAAGTGAAATCAACAGTTTGCTATCATCTTATCAATCCTGTGTGTCCATGTTGTTGTGTGTTATGTACTCCCACGGTTGTGATTTTCTGTTTGCACTTCCCTCTTAGCAGTTCGCCCACCAGGCTAGCCCGAGCTTGTTTCACTAAGGTGCCCTCATGGGTCTTTGACATGGAGACAGTTGGGTAAGAGTTGCAACAAGGTCAAGGTTGTGTAGTCAAGGGTTCAAAGGCTAGGGTAGGGGTTCATGCCACGGACCCCAAATAGACACACATTAGACCCCCATTTGATATACGATTGTGTCCCAGGGACCCATAGGAGGATCTTTGTTGTTGAGGATGAAGTATTTAATTGTATAACTGCCTACACTGTAGGTGGAGAGATGATAGTGGTGAGAGTGAAACCTAGGATTAGTCATTCTTATACATTCGCTAATTGGGATAATTTGTAGTGAGCTGGCGTGAAATGAACCCCCCTGGAACTCCTTCAATGGCTGAACCTTAATTTGAGAGTTGCTACTTTAGTGAAGGGCCATATTTGTTCAGTGAAGTTTTGTTAGAGAAAACTGAACAGATGGCGCCTTTGATCCAGGATTCTCACGTTAATTTCACTCCATTTCTTTCTTTGTGTCCTTGTGTTGCACATTGTGTGAGGAGCCACATAAAGTAGGTTTGCGCTGCTGTGATCATGAGGATGTGTTTCCTCTGCACTCATTCAGCAAATTACCACCCCTGCTGGAGAAAATATGTAATTAAAAAAGTATTACCGTGAGCCAAATGTTCCCAAAAAACGCAAACAAGTACGGGTAAGACTATACTTGAAGTGCATTGTGGTGCATTACAAGCAGATTATAAATCCACTAGAAGCATCGATAAACTTTTGTTCCGACATAATCATCAGGTAACATCAGAAAATTACATTCAAGTTACTATCATGCCATTAACTATACAGTTGCCCTATAAAGTATTCAACAACCTAGATTTTTTGTATATTGTGTTCATGCAAAACATCTAGGTTGTTGAATACTTTGTGGAACGCATATGATGCCTTATAATGCTTTATGAGCACCATTTCAAGTAGGGGTGGGCGATGTGGCAAAAATATCATATTACAATTTTTTCGGGTATGATCACGATCCACGATATGATCACAATTCTTTTTCATGTTGGTTTTTAAGACTATTTAGTAAGTTAATGAACAGTGCAATCGAACGAATACCCCTATTTAAGAAAATATTGCCCTTCAAGGAAACAAAACCTAAAAGAAAAAGAATAACAGACCATTTGGGCCACTTTTAATAAAGTGCAATTCTGCAGTAATAACATTCAACAATTACAAAATGAACATTAGTTTCAAAAGGTAAACAACAACACTCAAGTAAAGTGTATTCTTGCTAAATAACATTCTGATTTATTTTTACATTGGTAGGAATTGTAACAGTCAAGTAGCTTATTAGACACAGATCCTCAGTAAAACAAATCTCTTTACTTTCTGTTTTTTGAGGTAGCAGTATGTGACAAATAAACATGATTGAATAAACAGAATAACAAGATTTCGAAGCCAGTTTCAAACTAGTATAAACTGTAAGGTTAAAAATGCACTAACTCTAAAGTATTAATCTCTCACAATTCTGTGCAATATGATTCAAAACCAAAACAATCCTGCAAAAGTGCAGCAATATGAAAACCCACAGCTTCCAGTCGTGAATAAAATGAATGGTCAAACTCAAATAAGGTTCTGAAGAGCGGCTAGACCATAAATCAGCTGTTGTTGCAAAAACCTCACGTTTTGAATTTTGTGTTCAGTTGTGTCATGGTATTCGGAGTACAGCAATGGAATGGCAGTGTTGGAAAAAATATTTGAATCTGGGTAACTTGTAACGTGGATCAGATGTTTTGAGCAGTCTTTTGAACCTCTCAAACGCCTTCATCAGGGTTGTATGTTTTGGCTTAGTACCGCTACCGCAAGCCTCTAGCTGTGTGGCTGTGCACGAGGCTCACGTGAGATCCCCTGATTGTTTGTCTTTCTGCTTGCTCTCTGGTGCTTTCTCTTGAGGTGATTAAAAAAGTTTGTCGTGTTGCCATCCGATGTGCGAATATGTTCTTTGTAAACTTAGCAAATAACGTTGTTTTGTGCTGCGTCGGTTTTGGAAAACCCAAACCAGTTCCATATCATCAACGTAATTTTTTTTCCGGACACTCCTCCGTGGTATCAGCCATGCTGCTATGTTGTCAAATAAAAAGGGAAATTAAACCCAAGGCGCTACGTACCGTTTGCTGTTGTTGGTTTATTGGTGCGTCTTTTAGGAGAGGGGCAACAGGGACTAGCCAATAGTGTGATTTTAGGTTTGGCTGAGAAAACAATGTTGCATGCCTTGTATGAGCATTGTCAGTGCAACTGAATGTGCAGTTTCACTTTTCACTTTAGCCCGATACTCCCAATCTCTCTGGAAAGGCAGATCGCGGAGACATTTTAATCGTTCACAATCTAATATCGTCATATCGCCCACCCCTAATTTCAGGTTAAGTGTTACTGCTACCATCTGCATTGTAGTGGAAACAAAGTGGAACCAAAACAGGGACGAATATGGAACCAAACGACACCCGCCAAACACCACTGCTACCAAAATATAGAAACAAAGCACTGTGGCCTTACTAGCCTTGCCTTAGCTGAAGACTCCGAGTTAGGCTACATTTGTTGATGTTGTTGGCCTAGCTCGCTTAGCGGTAGTCCACTCAAGTGCCTCAGCAGCCTGGCCTTCTTCTGTGTGTGTTGGCCTGTCTCCAGCATGCTGCCTGTCTCCAGCACGCTGCCTGTCTCCAGCACGTTGCCTGTCTGCCTACTCCAAATCCATATGCTGAATTATTGATAAACCTGTGGTCAGAGGGAGAGAGACAGAGTGGTAGAGAGAGAGAGAGAAAGGGAGAGAGACCCAGAAGGAGGAGGAGGGGGGGTATGGGGTTTACTTTAAGGAGAAGTAGATTCACAGGGGGAGAAAGGAGGG
>OMOT01059984.1:0-17112 GCA_900312575.1 Acanthochaenus luetkenii | reverse complement strand
TAAAATCTGACTCAATTTAAAGGACATTTTCATCAAAAGACTAAGATTATGTCTAAATCAAAGAATTGTGTCAAAATTAACACTGGTGCACTTATTTCTCTTTTTTCAAATGAAGAAGATAATAAAAGCTAAAAGGTGAATGCAATCCAACGTTCCTTTAACCATTAAAGTTATTTTAAGTACTTTATACACCTCTCAGCCCCGCACGAAAGCATACTGTATGTAGCAAAAGTATTTTGGCCTTACTATATACACTCTAAGTAAGCAATTAAAGGAACTGATTAGGATTGTATGCTGACTTTATAATTACTATTTTTAAATAACCCCTGAATTATAGTTGTAAGTATTTGCCACTATCTGGTATATTTTTAACTGCTAATTAAGAACTCGATAATAGCCAGATGCTAATTTAGGCCTACACTACTGATGTATTGCACATGTGGGATGCAAACACAAGCTTGGCCGCACAACCTGGACACCAAGTAAGAAAGTTCAGTCAAAACATTTTTTGTTAATGTGATGTGTTTTTTAGTGTTTTATTTAGGTTTCTGTAGGTGTTCAACTGCAGGTCCATTCTCCTATTCTGTTGTCGGTGTCTTCTACTGTGACAAGGGGAACATATCTGTTGTTAATGTCACAGGAGTTAACAGATGCATCTTTTCAGAGAGATCAGCCACCAGACACAGTCACCTCAACTCTGTACTATACTGTAGTTCACACCGAGGGTAAAAACGGACTTCAACTACTCTGCCAGCCTGCCCACATGGGTGCCAGATGTGTGATTGTGCCATTGATTCGAACACCGAGTACACAAAGTGTTAAATAGGATTTTTGTCCAAGTTTCTTTGATATAAGTCAATCATGAATATGCGTGTTACAGCAGATGTACTTATGCAATCAAAGTTGATAGATGGTGTGCTATGTCACAGCTGTGAGGAAACACTACAGATGACCCAGGGTCTTTTTATTACTCTGTAGTCTTTCAAAGCATGCATTTCTGCATTTTGTGTCAGCCCGACAAACCGTTTAGCTGTTGGTGGCATAGATTTTCTTCACTTTCAAAAATAATACAGTATTTTATATCCTTTTTTTGGGGTGCTTTTCCTCTGTGCGTGTGCATCCACATTTGGGTGATGGAAGCGGTTGGTGTAATGTGAAATGACTTGAGATTAATGCTGCCAGTGGCTTGAGCCCTCACCGGGCTGGATAATCCATTCAGGTCGATGATTTGCTGCTTTAGTTTACTCTTGTCCCGAGGGCTTGTAAATCCTGAAACAAAACCACACTGCCTCATTCAGATATCCCCTCAAGAGGTCATATTGCAGTTCCTGTTTTGTTTCTGAAACATTCGGACCACTTACCTCCTGAGATTACATGTTCTATTGAACAATCAACATGTGAACGTATGTGGAATAGAGATGCAACAACCGACTATTTGTCCAAGATACACTGCGGTTTCATATAACTGAATGAATAGTAGAGAATGGAATTGAGACCAAGTAAGGGAATGCCCTCATACCACTATTGAGCCAATGAACCGGCATGGTATTAGGGGGGGCATTCTCTTCTGTCAATGCTCTCCTTGGCTTTCAACGCCGTCATTCAGTTGGATTCTGTGTTACAATGCTTTAGGGCCTAAAAGCTACACCAACCTCACTGAGGAGTGTAGCTTTTTGGGGGGGTAATGCTATAGAACAACACACTTTGAATAGGAAAAGTACACCTATACCTCAGTAATCCATTTGAACACGTTGGCATTCTCCACTCCATTCTTGACTTTATTCATATTAGGTGTAGTGGTTTGTTGCAGTCAGAATCGGGTTTCAGAGTCACAAAGCTGCTGCCAAAAGCCTGTTCCCCTTAGGCGCCACATGGAAGAACATTTTCAAACCCGCACACCCCATAAGGGAATGGATAAAATCAGTTGGTGTGTAATTTGCGTTGCGATCCCTCCTTGTTTTTCTCGTGTCCCTTCGCTCCATTGTTCTTCACCGTGACCTTTCTTGCTGACTGTTACCTCTTCCTCCACATTTGCCAGTTTTCAAAAGCTTCTCACGGTCATACACCCCGACTCAATTTCCCTGTCTGAGATTACAGACCTGCAGCGTCATTGTCTCATTTCCTTAATGTTTCCTCATTAAAGGTTGACGTGGCTGTATAGGAGACACGCAACCACGAGCAGTGGACTCCCATGTACATTTCAAAGAGCGTAAAGTAAGATGCATGTTTGAAAACCAATGATACTATCACTGAACTGGCAGAATCTGATGAATGAGGGAACAAGTGAATGAAGTTGGTTACAATAGAGGGCTTTCAGGTAACGTGCCCTCTGGCGGCCATTCAGAGGTGCTCAGGTCTTGGGCAACAGTGGCTGTGAACAACTGTTGCTAGGGGATTTGTGAAACAACTGCAAAGCCTCTATAGGGGATTTCTGAAATGGCAGCAGTGGACTGTAGTCTTTATTTATTTATTTTCAGTTTTTACTGTATTCACTGTCAATACTGCGTCTATCAGCCTCACCCAATTTCTGTCTAGGACCACCTGATTAGTCATCATTGTTATTGTAAATCCAAATAGAGGAAACCGACATGTACCAAGATATGTACTTTATATACTTTGTAATCGTTTTCAATTAATCACAACCTATGTATTTAGCTTTTTTTGTTTTTAACAGTTGATTTTTATTTGTTGGTGTTTGGATGACTATAATATAACTATAACTATTGAGTTAGTATGTCTATTCTGAGTAAGATCATGTGTAATAATGTAGGGGTTGGATGATTGCGGAGTGTCATACATTTGGATGGTTGCGTGGTGTCTGCTGAACCAGTGTTTGGCTTGCCAAAGTCTTGTTATCTATGCTGGGCTCATGGTCCGATTCCTATGACCACTTTACGTTCTGAAGTCTGATCACGATGAACTCAAAAGGATGAATTTTTGCATTTGTCCCTCAGTGTAGCACTGAAAGCTGTGGAGCCTGGAATCGTGTCAGGAACGGCTCTAGCTACAGTCAAGCCCCTTGTATGTTACCCAAACTGTCTACTAGTAACACTACTACTTGTTTTGAGAGTTTTTAAGATGTTACATATTTTTTCTAACAATTAGACATATTTTCAACTATTGTTGAAATTTTGGCTCAGTTTTACCAAACAGTCAAAATGGCAAAGACCCTGGTGGACATATACTGTATATTTTTCTGTGTTTGCCTTTCCTTATTTGTTGGCGCTTGCCTGTGGCATATGCAGGTTCAGAGCTACAGAAGGAGACATTCAACATACCAGGCTGGTGTTGTCAGTTGCACCTAACTAAGGATAGGCATACATTTAAAAAAAGAATTATATATATATACTTAAAAGGATAATCTATGGACTACATGAAACTGACATGCATGGTTTGGTTCCCTGGTTGTTGCCACATGAACATGAGAAAACAATGTGGTTATGCTAAATGTGGATGATTTTGCAAAACATTTTAATGTTATATTTACTACTTCTTTTTTTTAATGTTACTTTAACTGTGAAATTTTACTGATATCTGTTGAGTGATTGCTAGAGAACAAAACCCTGCTTTCCAGTTTCACCTCATCAGTGCTGTCTGACAGAAGGGTTGACGATCACGTGAAAAAACAGGAATGATCCTAGTTGTTTATTGTCGTCGCCTCGACCTGAATCATTTATTGACCTTGAAATTGTCATGTTCTATAAGAACACTACCCGCTACCTTTTTACATAGCTAAATATTGTTTTTGTTTTATTCATTTCATGAATGTTCTAACAAAGCTAGTGACATCACAAAAGTTGACATTAAGTTATGCTGCTAGAAATATGTAATTTTTGTGTTGTTGGTGAAGTTATTTACAAACGGACACAATTGTTATTGTTTTTCTATTGAACCAAAAATAAAGGTGTAATATGATAACAACAATCTGTGTTGTCATTGTCTGTCACCATTTGTTTTGTAGGCATGCGATCATGTTGGAAATGTACCTCAGACGTCCTTTACAAGCACTCCCCTGCATTTGAAAGTCATGGCAATTCAAAAGAAACACCATACTACCATAGCAACATGGTTGAGTTCATTCAGGCATAAAGGCCTCCCTTGACTCCTCGTTCCCCTGCTTGACCTCAGTGTCTCAGCCAGTCAGCCAATCATGCTGAGTCTAAAAAGTATTTCCAAGAAAAGCCGAGCTCTGTATGTAGGTACAGTCTGCTGTTGTGTCCATGTTATAAGACAGACAATAAATAACTTGTTGAGCTGTTGAGTTTTCTGCTCACTAAATAAGTCAGAATGAGCAATGATCCCTAACTGGGGCATGCACACTGAAAAAGGCTTCAGTCGTTTAGTCACATATGCAGCCTTAAAATCTTATTTGATATGCTTTGGGGGGGAAAAGTTGAGCTTTTTCAGAGAAGATACCTTTTTAAGACTCAATTCTAAAACAACAAATTAGACTATTTGAGGATCTTTAAGTGAAAATCCACCTAAACTGTAAACAGGCTTTATATGACACACATGCAAATACGTGTTTGTGTGTAGTGTAGTATATGATGTGATGTGATATACTATGTATATGATGCATGCAATGTAAAGCCATTTGAGACATTCTTGTATAAAAGGGCTATATAAATAAAACATGATTGATATGATTAGAATTTCTTTTTCGCTCGTATACCGTAGGACTACTTCTGGTTACTTTACAGTTGTGCGCATACACAATTCAAGCTATGTTCGTGCACAGTAGTAGAATAACCAAAAGTACTGGATAAGAAAGGCAAAAGTCCACCTACAGCACACTGACACAAAGCTGCTGTGATGATGCACAATAGACCTCACCTCTGGCTTGAAGGAAGTGAAGCATTGGGCTTAAAAGCTACCATTGTCTCACTGCACATCAATTATTTAGGGATGGTTGGAGGATTACATGACAAAATAAAGGAATGGCGAGTGGAAATGTCTCAATCGCCCTTCCAAACTTTTTTCCTCTTGAACTTTACTGATAGCTTTATTGTACATCGGAAAATGCACATGCTGGCCAGTAGGTGTCTCCATACAGCGAAAACGACTTGCTGCAAGCCACTGCATCAGCACAGTAACTGATGTGACAGTGTTCACAGTCCAGTAGAGGACGCCCCTCCCACATTTCATGGAGTGAGCTAAACACGAGCTGTCCCATGAGGAGACCATGAGGGCCCAATGGAGTCCACACACAATGATTAACTATGGGGCAGTTTACAAGCCCCATGTCTGTCCCAAAGAGTTGAGTTTCACCCACTAGTATAGTTCCACAGATAACCCTACAGATCCAACAATACTAACGAGGAATATCAGGATATTTTTGCCAAGTTACATTAAAATCAGTAACGTTAGCAATAAAATAAGGTGGTACAATAAATACACCTAAGTGGTAAGTGGGTCTAGCACACTTATTAAGCCATTGCACGAGTAACGGGTGACTAAAACATTAAAAAAACACCACTTATATGTCATCACTGTCGGGTGAAAACTTTGTATCTCCAAAACATCAACTTTTCAGGAACTAAGAGTGACAAAAGGGCATTTTTGAGTTTACCCAACAGGGTTTTGAAGGGGTTTCATAAGCCCAAGACATCTGAGAATTAACTCAAATATAATATGTGCTGAACAGTTGAAATCCCTCAACTGAGGTGAAAACATGGAAATCACCAAAATGTGTTGGTTAGTTCATTTTTTGTTTATTAGAATTATTAGGGTTACCATCTAAAAGGTTCCTTCCTTGTTACAGATATATGGGCCCGTGATTATATCTCTATAGCATCATTCAGATTACCTAGACAGGCAGATGACACAATGTTTTTGTGAAATGTTCCCTCAGGAGTTTTTCAGGTTTTGTTGTAATCAGTGTTGTCACAATGGAAAGTTGTGGGGATTAACCACAAAGACATGTACATGCATTACATTACATTACGGCATTTAGCAGACGATTTTATCCAAAGCGACTTACAGTGTCAATCAATCATGTTTATATAGCCCTTTTATACAAGCATGTCTCAAAGGGCTATACATTGCATCATATATGTACATACTACGTCATCATATACTACACTACATGATATACTATGTCATGTACCATACTGCACGCAAACACATCTATGGGCAATGGGAGGAAACCCACACGAACATGGGGAGAACATGCAAACTCACGATCTTCTTGCTGTGAGTCAACAGCGCTAACCACTGAGCCACCGTGCCCACTCAGTACACCATACCGTTGGCAGCCATGCAAGGTGCCAACCTGCTCAACGGGAGCAATTTGGGGTTAGGTGTCTTGCTCAAGGACACTACGACAGATTAGTTTTTTCCTGGGAGGAGCTGAACTCGAACCTTCAACCTTTCGGTTGCTCGGTGGGAACTCTACCTCCTGAGCTACTGCCGCCCCACGCACACACACACACACACAAGCGCCTGAACGCTATTTACGGGAATCTGTTTTGTAGGTTCTTACATTAACTAGAAACTTGAAAAAAAGAAAAAGATCTGCTGATGCAACTTATTAACTGGAAATCATACTGTTTCGGTTTCAAATATCTACTTGCTCATGCTCAACTGTAGGAATGATGGTTGCAGTTTCACTTGCGACTGTTCAGCACATGATATTATATTTGATCATGTGATTTTGAGTTACATCCAGCAGCTTGTTCGGTAGTTAGGTAGCTGCGGTTGGTATTGAACCCTTTTGGACATTTTACTAACATGCTTTAGTGCTTTAGGTGAACAGCAGTGTCGTAAACATCACTATGCAGAAAAAGAAGAAGAAGGGGTTAGATAGGATCTACTTCCAGTTTCTATCATCGTTTAGCCATGGGCTTTATGGTCATCAGAGTCATGGCAGGAAGTGATGTAAGAGAGTGATAACACTGCAGCCCTTTTTTCTGTTGTGTCACACCATCTTCCTTCCTGCCAAGTCATGGAAACGCTCCCTCACTAATCTGTCACCAGAGGACATTGATTCCTTTGATTCCTGTTGTTACACATTCATGTTACACATTAGCATGTTGTGTCAAAGTAAAAAGGGTCCACACTCACAGAGAGAATCTGAAGCACTAGATCAGAGCCAGTATCATATTTGTGAATAGCAATGTAGTTTCATTGACCAGTATGATTTAGCTATTTTTTGTCATCAGATTTTTGAATGTTTTGCATATCTCAGTAAGCCTACAGCTGCTTGATTCTGCTTGTCTCAAGTCTGGCTTACTGCAGTGTTTCTTTTTTCTTTTTCTGGCGATTCGCATTTTGAAAATGATTCTTCAAACTATTGTTGCAAATTGTGTAGTGTGTTTGTTGGCAGGCAAAGAAAAGCAGCTGAGTATCATGAAGAAAGTCCTACATTTTCTGGAAGTTACATAAACTTACCCAAGACTGAAAATGCAAAAGAGTAACTTTGGCTTCCTACTAGAACTTGGGTAATCCACTGGCCTCCAGCAGTAAACTATTAGCATGTTCACACGGCTGTGCGTATGTGATTGGCCTGCATCCATCCTGGTTGGTTCAGGCTGGTCTTTTTCACACCGTGCGAACACTATTCCAGCTACTACAGCTGGTGATCATACCCGGGCAGCAGGCCATGGACTCACTTCTGTTTCATTTGGTCCAGATAATGTGTATCACCCATCGTTACACCGAAGCGGAAGACAGGTGCCCTGTCTGTTTTGGAGATTATGGACATTGTGCTATTGTTTTGAAAGTGATAAAGTGTGACAGCCAGGCATAATGTGTTGCTGCCGTGTCTCTGCCAATGTTTGTCCTGTCCAGTGTGTCACTTTGTCTTCCAAACCAAACACCCCCCCCCGGAAACTTCCTCAGCTGATAACGAGGTGATAACGGTGGGTACATGTGGCTGCAGGGTGCAGCAGATAGTCCTCAAAACAGGCTCACAATACACAGATGAGCTCAGACGCAAGCACGCGCCACAGCTTGCCGTTTCCCTTTCAATCACAGCATTGTTTTATCCTTGTCTATGAATGCACAAACACGCTATTTCCTCTGTTCATCATGGGCTGCAACTGAACAATGTTTGAGTCAGTGGTTCCTTGTTTCTGCTGGGGGAGCCTGGCAGAGGTGGATAAGCCACAATAACAGTTCGGGAACATTTCGGACTGCAGACAGTTTGAACGGCCCCAAGAAAGAACAGAGATATTCATGTTTTCCCTTGACTGGAATGAAGGCAGAAAACAAAAGCAAAGGCAGAAAAGCTCTCTCCATCCCTTTCTGTCACGGAGATGAGGAACAGGACAGGATGGAGGGATCACCCCTGAGCACAGTAATAGATACAAACAGAAGAACAGAAGCTTCCACGTTTGAGGCTGTTCAAGTTCACACACACACAAACTAGGTTTTTATTCATATAGCATGCACAAATAGCTTATATTTTGCCTGGAGCTGAATGGGAATTGTATGTGTCTACAGTATGTGTTCCTGTGTTTGTGTGCACAAATGTTTCCGTGTCAAATTAAAGCCTCCGAAACTCAAAATTCATAGTTTATTTAAACGATAATAAAGCAGCAACATACAATAATAATAACTTTCCCAATGATATACAATAATCATTCAAACTGTATACATCCATCCAGACTGACATATTTACACATGGCTACATTTAAAAGGCGTGTGCTCTGTAGAGTTACTGTACTGCAAAGGTGAAGCAAATACTGCAGATCGGCTGTGTTCATTTTGAAATACTGTGGCCCCGTTTAAACTGACTCACTCAAATCAATTGCCTGGACAGCAATGAAAAGATGAGAGAGGACTACCAGCTTCTCATACAAATTCAAACAGTTCATATATAACCTAAGAGGTGTCTCCACTTTACAATTGTAAATTTCTCAAGTTGAAAAGAAACCACACGACACAGCGACCACGATGCCGCCTACACTGCTCCTATAATGATGACGCCGGCGGTGAGTTTATCCTAACTATTTGCATTGCATATTCCCCCACTAGATGTATTTCATGTCACGTCGGGCCTCACTGCAGAGCTGCACCATGGGACCCAGCGGCCTCAGAGGCGCTGCTGCGTGTCACAGCCCAGGACCTCCAGGCGCAGAGCGATGTCGTTAATCCAACCACGCGGGTGGATACGAAGATAGCGGCCAAACAGAGGGGGATCAAACAGGGTGAGGGCTTCCTCGTCCGGGTCATTGTTTCCTGTGAAGATCTGAGGAAGGAGAGGAGAGGAATGAAGTGGTGTGGACAAGACGGAGGAGGAGAGAGGAGAATAAAGAGAGAGAGACAAAAAGAGGAGAGGAGAGGAAAGAATACTTATAATAACAAACTGTATAGCTGTGTGTCACTTTTTACAAAAGGGATACAGCAAAGAAATCCTTGTGTTAGGGTTCCACCAATATGGGTTCTGGAAGGCCAATGACAATACCGATGTATTTAGACTAAAGCTGCCGATAGCTGATATTCTGAGCTCATATTCATTATGTTTAATCTGATTATTTTCATCCCCAGAATTTTATTCCTGTCAGGGTGGAAAAGCCTCTGAAACAATATTTAGTCCATCATGGGACACTAAAACTCTCCATTGAAACCCAGCCTAATGAAATCCTTCCAGGTGGGTTAGCAGCTCTTTAAGGCAGGGTGAGCCAATCATGTCACGTTTTTTATTTATATAGCCCTTTTATACAAGCATGTCTCAAAGGGCTTTACATTGCATCATATACTACACTTCACAAACACATCTATTTGCATGTCCTGGGCTGTGGGAGGAAACCCACCTGAACACAGGGAGAACATGCAAACTCCACACAGAAAGGGCCAGGGGAGATTTGAACCCAGGACCTTCTTGCTGTGAGGCGACAGTGCTAACCACTGCGCCACCACACCTATTCAATTGCGGGGGAAACTGAGATCCATTAGGCCTTTAAACGAATACTTTATTTCCGAAAAACATCACTGAACAGTTAAATGAATTAATAAAATGTGCAAACACAAAATCAAACGTCATTGCAGGTTTTACAGACTGTTTTCATGGGAGGAACCTGCATCATATCAGTGGTGGACGATACTGACTGGCCAATATTAGCTATTTAATAAAACACCAATATTGGCTTGATATTGCAAATCAATATGTCAGTCTAACCCTAGTATGTGTACCTTTTCTCTCTGCGACCCCTCCTCTAACACACTGCTCCAGGAGTGTCCGTCGTGACTGACAGTGACCGAGAACTCTGTCACCATCATCTGGGTCAGCAGCGACCGCGCTCCTTGGGTCACGACCCCTGTGATGCGTCGGACTCTCACCAAGTCAACTTGCAGCCACTCATGGGGGTTGTTGTTCTGTGGGGAAGAGGGACAGAGGTAAAAGGTTTTCAAATGCAGAAAGCAGAATATTAAGAACAAAAAGACAAAGCAAAGGAAAAGATGGAACGCATGTGTGTCCTGTTATTTGGAAGCGGAGGGAACACAACATGCCAAAGCCAAGTTATGTCAACCAGGAAATAGAGATCTTTCTGGCGGCGAATGTTTTCCCCACTGTTTTATCTTGACAAGATATGACTGCACAAAGGATAATCGGATGCATTAACCAGGAACGCATGGATTGTTTTTCAGTTCTCATTCATGCGTCCATTCACGAAACACAACTACAGCATAACTGATGGGAAAAAGTGACTTGGCGACAGTAAAAGTCCCTGGAAAACAATGAAAGATTAAAGTAAGAGCAAACACAGTAAATACTTTCTTTCATTTCATTTTGAAAAGCGTATCTAAAAATCATACTTCTCACATATTTACAAACAAAGAGAAAAAGTAGATCCATGTAATGTTATTTTATTCAGAATCCTGGATCACATTTTTTGTAATTTTTCCTATTTGTAATTATTCATATTGAGCACAAGGGAAAAAACCTGAATGCTGGCTGCAGCTAATGATACAGGTTGAATGCTCCTACATTTGTAAGTGTGTATGCAAGTAAGCTAAAAAAAACTACTTAGGCCTTTGTATCCCTTTTGCAACACAGACCACTTTCAACCGTACCCTTCACCATTCAATTCTACAGAATGCATGTCTGTAATGGTTGGCCTGCAGTCGCTGACCCCTGTCCAGCAATCACAAGCGCTACTGCTTGGCTTGTGACCTTTAACAACAACTCAACAGTCTGATAGGAGGACAAATCACACCCCTAAGGGCTCAGTGGGGTGTGAAAGTGATAAGCTGGAGAGAAAAGCAGAATGAGAGGAAAAGAGAAGAGAGAGACTACAGGACAAAATAATGGAAGGAGAGAGGAGAGTGAGAGGGAAAATCACATCATGGAAAAACAGCATGCACGACACCAGTTCCTAACATAGCGTGTGAGCAAACAGCCAACGATATCGCTTTGGAAAATGTCTTGACTTGATCTGAACAGTGTCGCTGAGGTACATAACGGGAACCAATCAGCTTTCAGTATGGGCGTTAACTTTATTTTTTCCTAAACAATCGTGAAAAATTGTATCTAAAAGAAAATGTGAAAAACTTGATAGTTTGTCAAAATGTACTCTTTATCATAATGAAATCTAATGCGCTAAGAATTCACATTTATTCAGTTCTGACAATTGTACCAATTCTGACATTGGTGGCATAGCTCTGCCTGCAAGTTATCCTACTAACCACTTGACCAAACAGTAACGAGTCTATAGGTTTATTCATTATACAGTCGGGGAATACAGGAGGTACAAGTCCAGTTTTCCACCAATAGCCACAGTTTGGAGGCGGCATCAAATGTCGCTGAAATAGAGACAACACATCCAATGTTTGCTGATTTTTGACTCCACTACATTCGCTGATACATGCTGTGAACGTGGACATCTTCAGTGAAACAACTGGCTGCAATTTACTTTTTTGTGCCGTTCATGTCATGTTGTCTGGAGCTGGTATGAGAAGGAGATCTTTACTGAACTGAAGGTTTTATTTACCGAGTTATACAACCTGAGTTTTGCTTTAAACAGGTGTAATAAAAACATACAATTGTGTGTGTATTTGTGAGAGTGTGTGTGTGTGTCTGCTGCACCTTCGGCCTCCAGGCGTTGGCACTGCCTTCCTGGTGGAGGCGGGCGAGGGCGGGGCTCCAGGTACGCAGCAGAGATGAATGAAATGAGGAGGAGCTGAAGCTGCTGTCAGGAACAAACAGCCTCCTCTGTAGCCCGAGAGGGAGAGAGCAGCCTGGTCACACACACACACACACACACACACACACACACACACACACACACACAGCAGAGTCATACTCGGCACTTTCACATTGTAAAACGAACACAGTGAAAGGTCTGTTACCCTCGGTACAACTCACTGTTGACATCGCAGCCAAGCAGCTCCAGCCGGAGGGCCGGGTTTCTCACAGAGTTTATTGGCTGAATCCTGATGTAGCGAGCCACGACTGGTGGAGAGAAGCGGTTGTCTTTCACCTTGGAGCCGTCCATGTTGCCATTAAAGATCTGAAACAGAGCCACCCAAAACCGTTTGGTTCAGACTTCAAGGTAACTATAAAATGAATTATAATGAATTAATTATGGTCATCAGCACTGTGTTATATAGCCCAACGTTGTTTTCCACTTCCTGCTTATTTTGATGGTTACTAGTCTACGGGAAGGGATCGTTCATGATGAGCCTGACTCCCAGATTGATATAAGAAACATACCATAGGAGCTACGGTTTATAATGGTGGCAAACAAATATTTGCTATTAGTAAACTGTCACAATTTTGCTATTTGATATTCAGATAAAATCTATATCTTATTGCTGTTAAATGTTAAGTAGTGTGTCAACCAGCCAATTAACTGAACAACCAATCATTCTTCCACGGTAGATGACATACGTAAGTCGGCCTGGTGCTGTTTCCTCGGTAGGTGGTCCAAGCCTCCTTGTCCAGGCTGTAGGAGATGGTGAAGTGGGTGATGTAGTAGTCCCTTAGAGTAGCCCTGACTCCCTGGGTCTGGACACCATGCAGCAGGGTGGGCCTCTGGAGGTCCACCTAGGGGTACACACGCACACACACATTGGGCCTCATGCACAAATGTTTTCCTTATTTTTCTCCTAAGTTTGGTTTTAAGAAATACAATAAGAGAAAAGTAAGAACATCCAAAGGCGGGTTCATGAAGCGTGCGCAGACCCATATTTCTGTTCTTACCTGTGAACAAACAGAAAGTCAGAGAATATTGATGAAAAGTTGCTTAAGGCATTTGTACAAACATTTTAAGATCAAACCGGTTTGTGGACGAGGCCCGTTGAGGCACTATGTAGCTGGTAAATGCTGGACAGAGTAACAGCATGGAAGAAAGCTCACCTGTATCCATGACATCTTGTCTGTGCCCATCCAGGCGTTGATATAACCAGACTGTTCCAGCCTAGCCAGCCTGGGCTCCCAACTATCTGGACACACACACACATGCACACAATTATATAATCCATGTCAATATTAGTCATTACCAGGCTTTGAGATTTCGTGAAGCAGCCCAGTGGCCAACAGTACAAGATTGGAGTTGTTCTTTTCATTTTACATGCGTTTGTATGTGCTTAACTCCTCCCACTGCCACTATTCAGAGGCATTGATGTAGATTAGAGTTTTCTCTGTCCACTTGCCTTGTTAAAGTGAAGGTTTAACAAAAAAGCTGTCTTACCTCTGTGATTTAATGCAGTGATCTGGGAATCCTCAATCCTTCCCGACTTCATCCCCAGAGGCAAGACGCATCCTGTAAAGTCAGCACGAGGAAATGCCAGGTCAGAATTCCAGATGTACATAATCATCCCTTCAAATATTCCCCAAATCCAAGTCTGTGCACTTTATATACATGCCAGATCACACCACACTGTAATATAGTTGTATATTTATACCCATAGCCATCTGAGGCTGATAAAGGGATTTGATTCGTCATTATATGAAGAGGGGAAAGTATCTTAGTGATGACTGATATGCTGTTTTGGTGTTTTGACATGCATGGAATGTGACATGCGTGTGAAACGTGTGACTGTGTTTGCCTCAGAAATGTCTCCAGGTAGTGTGGGACAGCCTCTGACACAGAATTTCAACAACTTGACTCCAAGTACTTCACAGTGCTGTCACAACATTACATTACATTACGGCATTCAGCAGCGACTTAAAATAAACACATTTCGTCAACAGTAATCAAACCAACCGTATATCGTCATCAGCTAATACTTTAATAGGAATAAGTAGTGTTCATAGAGTCCAAATTCGTTCTTTTTTTTTTACAAGAGTGTTGGAATTGAATAGGAATGTAAGTAATCGAGTTCCTAATATTGAAATAGCCCATTCATTGCCTTCGATAAACTGTCAACTGTAGCACATTCACTGAAAATGACTAGTTACTACATTGGATTTGATAATGAATGATATTTGTCACAGTTATGTTCATTTAAGGTGTACCTACGTGGATTGTAGACCAGTAGTTTGGCCCTCATGCCGGCCAGCTGGTACTCTCCTATGGTGCACTCCACCAACCAGGTGCCCACTGTGGGGGGACTCATCTCCACCGTGCCAAACACTCCTGGAGGGGTGAGGAGTAGGTGGGTGACAGAGAGACCCAGGCAATACATGGGACAGTGAGGGTGTTTTTGAAAGTGAGAGAGTCCAAGAGAAAGGAGATAGATTCAAGTTTTATTTATACAAACATTTTTCTTTAATGTTAAAGAAGAAACTCTGGTCAAAATAGGGGAAAAAATATATATACAGTGCATTCAGAAAGTATTCAGACCCCTTCACTGTTTCCACATTTTGTTACGTTATTATACAATTTATTAAATACTTTTTTTGCGGCCAGCTCTAGGAAGGTGGTTCCAAACGTCTATTTAAGAATGATGGAGGCCACTGTGTTCTTTGGGACCTTAATGCTCTGGCATGTCAACTGTGGGACCTTATATAGACAGGTGTGTGCCTTCCCAAATCATATACAATCAATTGAATCTACCACAGGTGGACTCCAATCAAGTTGTAAAAACACATCAAGGACGATCAATGGAAACAGGATGCACCTGGGCTCCATTTTGAGTGTCATAGCTGTGGTATTGCCATCTGAATACTTATGTAAATGTGATATTTTTGTTTTGTATTTTTAATACAACATTTCTAAAATCCTATTTTCGCTTGATCATTATGGAGTATTGTGTGTAGATTGATGACTCTTTTTTTTTGAATAAGGCTGTAGTAACAAAATGGTAAATGGCAATGGCTTTTTCATTCATTCATGACCATGGCATTCATGATCTTAGAAGGTCAGCTAACTAGCTACCCTAGATAACTTAGTATGCCTAAGCAGCATTTTTTTTCAGTTAGCAGCACGAGTGCTAGGCTTCATAATATTAGTTTCCTCCTCTCAACCCTTATCTTTTTCACTGGGCTTTAGCAATTTGGCTCCGCCCATCGAGGTTTAACTCAACCAATTCGATTATTTCTGCCTCCAAAACAGCTCTGCCTCCTGTAATGGTTGTATAACTACAACTCCAATCTGCAGAGAATTTGTGTAGATGTGTGGGTATACTTCTATATATGTAAGATTCACTTTGTAGTGTTTTTGTGTCTGTGTTTGTGTTTGTGTATGAGAGAGTGTAGCAGAGAGAGAAAAGTCTCATATGTACATACATACGTATGTGTGCGTGTGTGTGTGTGTGTTTACCAGGGTAGAGGTTGTAGACTCCCATACGGTGTTCCTGCCCAGTGTGAACGCTGAAAGGTAAGCCATGGAAGTGGATGGCATGATACTCCCCGTCGCTCCCGACATTTAGAAGGTGCCACCTGACTGGCTGGTGCTGGGCAACCAACAGACCAGGAAGTGTCTCTGCCACATAGCCATTTATTGCTATGGGGGGAAAAAAGACGACATTATTTCTGAGAATAATACTAAGTGTGACAAACTAACAACAAAACTAGGAAAACATTATTTAGGCTGCAGCTCTCTTATTCTGTCAATACTAGCCTATTTATGAGGGACCCTTGCATTTATGCACCACATAGTTAACTGATCCTTAACCATAATAGATCCTCGATCGTGATATCACCCGATCATCCCTATTTTTAGTTTCTCCACCTGCAAACTTATTGCTGATCTGGAACCAGGGGTCTTCGGGGTTGGCCTGGCAGGGAGGAGCGCAGTACTGCCGCAGGTTCTCCTCCAGGTACCAGCTCTTGGTTTCGTCAAAGGTGTGGAAGAGCAGGGAGTACTCCTGGATACCTGGCTGCAAGTTCAGACGGGTCTTGAGGGTATCGGGCTTACAGATGATCAGCGGACCAATCAGACCTGAGTGAAGGTCCCTCTCCTGCAAAGGAACACAGTAGTAGAATATTGTTTCAGCCTTATAAGGGCATATACTAGTAGAGAAAACACAAGAGCCAAGGTTATTATAAACTAAATCTAAGACGAAAACTAGGTGCTAAAAAACATTGACGTAAACTAAAATAAAAATAGTTTTAAGATTTTCATGAGCCGGGTAAAAAAGATAATCAATTGTGGGTAAAGAATTCTTGCCCACATTTGACACACATTCTCCTCTCACATACACACATTCTCCTCTGATGTTTATATATCAAAGTGAAAATATATGAACGTGAGAGTGAGAATATGTATATGTGTGAGTGAAAATGGAGTGAGAATATATATATGTGAGATTAAAAGATATGTATGTGAGAGTAAAATATATGTACAGCATGTGAGAGTACAACATATGTATGTGAGAATGAATTATGGCCTACACGGCCCCTCACAGACAGACAGAAAGATAGGCAGATCCATTTAGGCATTTGCAGCTGAGCAAGCACACATGTATGCACACATGCCCTCAGTCACTCTCACACACACACCATCCATTGTCTATACCTGCTTACTCCTATTCAGGGTCATGGGGGGCTGGAGCCTATCCCAGCATGCATTGGGCGGAAGGCAGGGAAACACCCTGGACAGATCGCCAGTCCATCACAGGGATAACACATAGACAGACAAACACAGTCATGCTCACATTCACACCTACGGGCAATTTAGAGTCTCCAATTCACCTAACCTGCATGTCTTTGGACTGTGGGAGGAAACTGGAGCACCCGGAGGAAACCCACATGAAGACGGGGAGAACATGCAAACTCCACACAGA
>OMOT01059983.1:5400-19567 GCA_900312575.1 Acanthochaenus luetkenii | reverse complement strand
CAGGAGCCATTAGAAATGGAGTCTTAAGTACTATATCCACTTGAATGTTCCGGTGTGCAGCCAATTCGCAGCTTTGCTAAGATGAGAACGCACGGGTGTTCAAATATACCTATTGTTTTTGTTTGCCAAATGTGATTTTTCAGGATTCATGTCAATTTTTTGTACATTTTATTGGGGGTTGAGAAACCACCAGTGGCCATATGAAGAGAAAGGAGGAAACATTATCGACATACTATATAATCACACCCCCAAAATAAGCATTTGCCGTAAAAGAAAGTCAACAATGGGAGCATCACACATGAGTACGCACCATCGATTGACTACTTGGTACGATTCAGTCACACTCCTTAAATAAAGACCCAGAAGAAGAGTGCCAAGCCAAGGGAACAGTGGCCTCTTTGATACTCTTGTACTGCTCTCAAATGGCTAGACGTCATAGATAGATAGATAGAATACTTTATTGGCAGTTATAAAAAAATTATAACAGAGTCATCATTTTATAAAAAACGCCAACGTGGACGGACAAAAAAGCCGTAGCTTGTTTCCATTGTGGCCCACGTGGCCCATTGTGGTCGACATAAAGACGGACTGACAAGAACCGACCGAAGACTAAATGTCACAAAGGGGTTGTTTTCAGACTCGTTTTTCTTCAGGTGCTGGACACCTACTCGTGTCAAGTGGGATCATTTACACCGTTTATCGTCATCACTTTGCATTTTAATACCGGTACAACTGAGCCTCGATCCTGTGTTCCTTTTGTAAATGTGTTTTATGCTGTTTTGTTCGGTTGTCAGTGGGAAACAGGGGAAAAGTGACATGTGGAAGTAGCGGGTTCTGTGCGCGTGTATTTGCAAAGCAGATGGGAGACAAGTGTTAGCGTGCTGTTTTTGTACCTGCGTTCCTTACAGACTGAAGACAATGTACTTGAGTGGATTTTTTAATTGTTATTATTTTGTATTACTATTATTTAAGAGTGCTAAATATGACTATGCCATATTGTCAATACCGCAACAAAGGCTGAGTCTGCATGGAAAGTGCATGGAGTGATACCACAATCCTTCAAGAAGACTTTTTGGACCAACGGTACGGAACATGTTGATAGGATCGTGTTTTATGCTTTATCCATCTCTTCTCCCCCCCCCAAAAAAAGGTTTAGTGCCTTCAAGATGTACCAAGGCAAACGGAGGAATCGCGAACTAGGGATATTTATAATGCTCATTATACAAAATGTCCTCGTTTGTATCTGAACTCTGAATTAAGTTGAACAGAATCGATATAATGTCTCTCACAGTCGTTTCCAGCCCAAACACACACGTGGCTCTTCCAAACTTGAAAATGAACTTAATTACTGAGACCAATGAGATTTACTTTGTAACATTTCTTATTTGCACCTTTTTCCCTCCTCCTGCCCAGTATTGTGAATGAGTGATATGTGACATTGTGAGCATGATTATTTTAGATGTTTATGTGCTTTTGCTGGTTCCGAGTTTCAAACTCAGCAGATTTGTTATCTATTTCCCTTATGTTTGTTCTGGTGTGTGCCCTCATTCCATCCAATCTGAGCCATGTCTGAAAAGAAACACCAATTTAAAAGGGAGATGAATCTGTGATGTAAAAATGGATGAAACATCTGGTCCGCTCCCATAGTCACCGATTAGTCTCCCGATGACTAATTGGCCAGAAAGTAACGGCAGAATGCGGGATCTTGCTTTTTCCCCATTTCTTGTGCAACGTGTAACCTTGATCTTTAAAACATCGACTCAGCCAAATGACATCACAGATTTATACCGCTTCCTGTTTTGGATCTAGAGTGAAAGACCAGATGACGACAACATCGTCACCATCGGCAGCAAGGGCGGCACATGATCAGTGATGATTTGTATCGACGGTTATCATTTCACCGTCAGTTTCAAGTTCCATCTTTTATCAGATATTGCCGTTATCCAATTTCAGATGAGTTACAGCTGCCAGTGTCACTATTGGCTGTGTGAAACAATAAAAACGTGGGACAGGACAGAATCATCACCGTATGACACACACACAGTGGCAGCATTGTCTTCTTCACAGTCGTAAAGACTGATTGAATCAATCCCAATAACCAGGAAGGAGACCATGACATGTGCAGGGAGGATTTTCAACCAACATTTATCAAGCTATTTATCAAGAGCATCAGCTAAATGGCTCAAATGTCAAACCTGCCATTGTGCACGCGTCATACCCTCCGTTCTGTAACCTTGTCCCATGATGATGATGACGTTTTGTCCTAGTAGCAAGCCAGCATGTGGATGTCTTAGTGCGGCCTTAACAGCTGGTCTCGCTGACGATCTCTGTAATGCAGAAATGTCATATTTGAGATGCAGCCGAGGTTTTCTGTTGTCCTCACCTACACAGTGCGAGGAAATACCGCGTCACGAACGACTGGACGAACTTCACGAGCGCTGGGCCAAACAGTGTCTGCAAATAGTTCTTAGCATTTCTTTTCATCTGAGTAAAATACCAAATGGTGGGGTAGAACGAGACACAATCAAAGTCAGGTATTCGAAGATCAGTGTAGTGTACTTCCCTGTCATTGATACCTTACCTGACGCAATCTCATGTACCCTGATGCAGTAAACCCCACCCATCCAACACGCCAAGCAGGTCAAAACAAACGCTAATCATTATTTGCAAATGCTGTTTGTCCCAAAATGTGATCATAAACAGTTCAGTTCTTAGTTCTTACATATATTTAACTGTGAATTAGGACGTGTTTGATGTTATGGTTATTTTGAACAATAGATATAAATGTGTTTTATTTGCCTCGACTTACTGACTTTGTGTTTTTGGAAAGCGTTACTGTGCGTGCCGCTCTTCTGTCAGCTCAAGTCATCTGGCGTGAGCGACCCTGCCTGAGCATGTCAGAAAAAACAATACCAGGAGAATGAACACATTTGATGTGCCACGTGGATAAAACCGAAGGTGAAATCATAAATAAATACACATCTAAACAACCACATCCACATTCAAGGCAAACACTGGTATCCAATAAAGGAAGGAAAAGAATAAGCCACGTTCAGCTGTGTGTTTTCTTTTCATACGGTGTTGCTGTTGATGTTGTACCATTACACCCAATATGTTCATCAAACAACGATAGTGATTCCACCATTAGCAGCATATTACTCGGAAACCAAAAAAGACGAATGTAGAGCAGATGTGCCTCCCTCCTTTCTGCTTGGATTACTTGGACGATGGTGTTTTGGAGACGCACTGAGAGGACGAAATAATACAATCGGTTTGAAAATTCTATGTTAGTTGAGGGAAAAACCTGCTCTCTTCACATGAGATCATCATTTTTTCCCCCTTGTATCATTTCCCATGGTCTGCATTGTGTGTTTGTGCAGAGTGCGATGGGATTTTTCTGCCCATATACTGCGGTTTGTTTCGCGGGAGGAGTATCTGGAGTGCGAAACGCTCAGCTTGCCACAGCCCGGTCTAGATGGCCTGCTGTCTGGACCATGAACGTTTGAGGATGTGTCAGCAAAAGGCGGCGCAGCTGTCTCCCGGTCTGGTGGAGAGAGATAGCGCATGGCTCATTTATCTCAAGCTGCTGTTGGGTGAAAACCTTGCATCGACAAAAACCTTTGAAGAATTCGGTGGGTATTTTTTGACGTGCGTTTCAGAAATCCTAGGATGGGTTTTGAATGGGCTTCATGGGCCCTGAGGTCCTGAAACTTGCTAAACCTATAAAGGACTGTATAACTTCAATTCAAGTAAAAGCATGAAAATTGTCAAAATTGGAGTTTCAAAAGATTTTTTCCACAACAGCTGCAATTTATCCATTCCTTTGATGCGAGGTTATTGCTCAATCATTTTTGAAACGTATGAAGCTGAAAGTTCAGGCTTGTCTTGGTTGTTGTTTTTTTCTCCCACTTGTCAATTGCTATTTTTTATTATTAGATGCACTTTTCTAATTTCTTCACCTTGTTTTTGGTGCTTGAGAAACTTTGCCATAGGAAGCAGCTACCATTCAAACTGAGGATTGATCAACCCTGTCTGTCTGTCTCTCTCTCTGTCTCACACACACACACACACACAATTGTGCTGCCTCTCTGCCACTAAAGCTTATAATAGCAACTCTGGGAGGATGGACCAGCGTTACCTCTATAACCTCTAATTTCGTTGTTCCAGAGCATGCACCCATAACTCCAACCACATGTTGGACAAATCAGGTCATGTACATAGAAGCCTGGAAATTAGATTATATTCACTTATGTGGCATGTGACTTTGTGGCTCTCTGTTTTTGTGACTCTCTCACGTCCTCGTCCCCTGACCCTCCCTGGTGTCGCTCCATGTGTGTTTTCTCTTTCAGTGGATGAGATCTTTCCATTTCACCCGTTCCGCCATCTGTCGTTGTGAGAAACTCCACAAAAGCTGCCACTCCATCTGAGCTGGAAGTAACAGCACCCTCTTCCCTGTATTGTGTCGTGAAGCAATCGAGCAGATTTCCAACTCAATCCGATCCGGTGGCCCAAAGTGTAAAATGCAGCGTCGAGGCCGTCAGTCTACACGGTGATGATCTTCGTTTCTTTACGGTTGTAACGCTAACGTCTCAAAATGAATGTGGTACTTGTTTATTGGTGTTAAATTACTACACGTAGGATCGTGATTCCTTTGCAATGGGACGGGTAACACGGCCTAAAAGCCCTACACCACCCATCCCAGTCCATCAAGGCCAGTATGTGTGCAGCGTTGTTCTTATTCTATAAAAGCAGCAAATGTTGGGGTCCTTCCACAACTTAACCCAATTATTGACTTTAACAAGGACTATCTCATGGGGAGCAGGAATGGGAGGAGGGCGGATCCAAGACAGTCTGTTCGACTTGTTCTTTCTTTCTTGCTTGTTTTCTTTCTCCCCCTCTCTCTTTGTCTGTCTCTTTCTGAGCTGGTTCTCGGTCACTCTGTCCTTCCCATTTGATCAATCTCTCTTCTCTTAAATCCTTCCATGGATTTCAGGCGTGGATCTTGAACCGGTGGCGATGTGATCTCTTCAAAGCTTGTGCGTGAATCTTTTCCACGCTTTGAAATGGAAATGCTGCATCGTTTCTCTCTTCCTCTCCCTTTTGTCTTTGTCTTTTTTAGCACACAGATGGACTTGCGTTAATATATGACCTTTGGCTTTTTACGATATTCCCCTCATAAAATGACTTCAGCCTACTTAAAATAAGGTTTTTGTTTTGATTCTGTTTTATTTCAAGTAATATAAACAGCCCTTTTGCAGCCTTGTGGTCACATGCTGTCAGTGCAGTACTACATTTCAGAGTGAAAAATGATCTTCAATCCAACAAATGATGATGTAAATAAAACCAGCAGCCAAACAGAATGTAGACAATGAAGAAGGCCAAATGTGATAGATGTCATTTGGGTCAAAAATAATTACAATTGTGTTTTGTTTTCTTCTTCCTTTTGTTCCTTAGCCCCACCTAGTAGGTCCAGTATATGCGGCAATGTGCATAGGTCCTTTATGGACCAGGTCAGATGTGCTGTACCATATCTACAGTAGATCAATAGTGTAATGTCATTATAGGATGGCTGTAACCTGGGGACCACTTTGAATGGCAGCTTTGTTGCAGCCAGACAAACGCACACACACACACACACACACACACACTTCCTCAGCCCGCCACTGCACACTAAGGTTTAGCCATTAAGGCTCTGGGGCCTGGAGCCAAAACATTTCCCCCAAATTCCCCTTCTCCACTTCCTTTCTAACCGTCCCTAATCCACTCCAGTCCTCTAAATAGCCATAGAAAATCATCCAGCTGTACTGATACAGTTGGTGTGTCCCTAACATGCTTTCTCTAACCAGTGATTACAGCACAGAGGTCTCAACTGTATTATATGTTCCAACTATTATGTATGGGCGGTGGTTGTAGTGCATGTGATCTGTTCTGACCTGTTCTGTGACTGCAGCTCGTTCATGAGTATCTTGAGATTTAATAATAATCGCCTTTATTTATATATTCAATTGTATTTATATTTAAATACCATGTGGACGTTCTTTCCAGTAAATTGCGGCAAAAGATTGGCTTTTTGTACAGGAATAGAGCCAGCTTCCCAATGATTCGCAGAAAGAGAGTCATTGAAGCAGTTTTCCTGTCTGTTTTGGATTATGGGGATGTAATAGACCATTAGACTCTGTATATCATTCAGCCATCAGATTGATCACCGGTGATAGTTATAATACTCACCATTGTATTCTGTGTAATAGGGTTGGGTGGTCCTCTCTTGCAGGAAGATGAGAATTGCACTGGAATCTGTTTTATATTATATAAAGCCATAATTGGGGATTGTCCAAATTATATCACTTCATTATTGGAATGGACCTCTGGACTCTATGGTATAAGATCCAATGATTGGCTTACACTTAGAGCACCTAGAGTTTGTACTGAACTTGGTCGATCTGCCTTGAGCTCATGGATCGCCCTGCAGGGTCCACTGAAACTAGGTACTCTAGTGTCCATGGGTCGATTTAGAACATTGGTGAGCAAGCAGGTCACCACAGATTGTAATTGTCTTTAGATTTTCTGAAACCGTTCTTACATTTCTTTTGAATTGTTCATTTATTCTGTTTTTGTTCTGAAATTGTTCCAGTCTTGTTTATGTAATATTGATTCTTGATGTTGATTAATGACAAATGAGTGTAATTACTCAAGTGTAATTTCGAGTATAAATAAAGCTTGAATGAATTAATGAATATAGCACTTTTCAAAACAAAGAAATGACAATCAATCAGGAGAAATGTTTTTCATATCTTCCCGCAGATATAAATTAGCTATCCAGCTAACTCTGGCCCAACGGCACCTGTTAAATAAACTAACAAATAAATAAAAGATTAAGCACACGACATAGATCGATTCAAGTGAAGGACAATGAAATATTACAAATAAATATTGAAATAAAATAAAATAGAATAAATAGATGGTTCCAGACACAATTATTAAATCAAATGGAATAAATAACAGACTAGGCAGATAGAATGAAATAACAGATGAGGCAACAATAATAAAAAGAAAGAAAAGGAAATAAATAAATAAATAAATACATACATACATACATACATACATACATACATACATACATACATACATACATACATACATACATACATACATAAATAAATAAAAACCAAAGATTATAAAAAGGATTTAAAAGATGATAACTTTGGTTTTCAAAAACAAAGTTCAACAGACAAATGCCTCTGGCTCAGCAAAGCTCTTGAGAAAGTCTTGTTGCAAGCAGGATACAATTTGGATGGCGTTCAGATAAACTGAAATGCCTCTTGATATTTGCAGATCTGTAGCAGCTGGTGAATGGCTCTCAGATGACATCTCACAAACAACACGACGTATTGCCAATTCAAGAACGTCATCCCTTGAATGTAATCTCAGAAATCTGATTTAATGGACAAACTATGTATAGTGTCACTTGAATCCTCAACAAAGCCACTGGTCAATTTTCCAAGAGCTGCAGAACAGCATCTCTGGGGCTAGGAGGGACAAGAGTGCAGATGTATACATGCATGCACACATACACACGCAAACATGCACATGCAAACACACACACAATCATTAATGGCTTGGTCCACCATGCCTCCCCTGCCATCCTTCTCTCCTCTTAGAGACGAGGGATATTTATGGAAGAAGAGAGAGCTGACACAAGGAAGAAAATGGAAAAGCGTTTCTGCTATACCACGTCCGTGTTCTCAGATTGTCCTCCTCAAACAACCAATATTACAGGCCAACCTTTGTCAATATCTGCAATAGCTTCTTGTACCGGGTATAAATCTTCTAAAATGCAGTTTTCACAAAATGTATAAGGTAATGACAACTGACTTAGGATCGCTGGTTGTTATAAATGGTTATATATATAATATATACTTCACCGTGGCCTAGGAGACAAACTGGTGTTAGGTAAAACATTCAGAATATTCAGTCTTAAGATCTTATTTTCATTTACAAGTCCAAAATTCTGCCGTTGAGGAAAGAAAAGTCTGCTTGTTTCCAATGCAGTTTCACTTGTTTCAGGATTTTTCTGGGAACAAGTGTCAATATCTTGAAACAAAGCGGAGTGACGCAGCTCACACCAGTTGCATAAAGCAAATGACCCAAATTCTTGAAACAAGTAACATTATCTCACCCCATTGGCAGATTTAGTTCACTCCCTCAAATATTATAAGACTCGGAGTTAAGAGCTTGTACTTTTGCAGTGTAGTGCAAAGATGCTGGATGCAATACAACTCCAGTTTGAAGACTATAACTATCGTTTGCCACAGTTATTCTTGTGAAAACGTGTCGCCAATCCAGTCGCGTTCAATCTCCATAAACCTCAGAGGAAAGGAGGAAGGAATGCTCCATCCAAACAACTTTGTTACATGATGCCATTATCAGTAAAACCAAAGAAATGCAACATGGTGGCTATAAGAAATTCCTGATGGATATGAAAACAATGAGGAAATGTAAATTATCTTTCACCACAGCTGCCTTCCTTCAAATAGGCAGAATTATGTTTATATCAATGCGTCAGGGTCTGTATATTCAATGTTCATGTGTTTTCTGGGTTGTGTGTTTTCCTTAGCAATTCTTGTGTTCTGCTGTCAGCATGATGAACATACACAGTGTGATTTGGGCAAATATAAACAGAATAAAATGAATGTTTGAATAAATTGAACGTGATAATGAGGCAGTCACCTCCTTATTTCTTCATCTGAGGACGTTGTATTTCATTCGAGCTTAGACGTGGATAAGATACTTTTTCACGCTGTTATTTCTTCACTGTTTCAGCCCAGCTATTTTATATGATAATCTGCACCAAGGACAGGGATTTTGCTTTTCTGTCTCTCTGTCTCTCTGTCTCTCTCTCTCTCTCTCTGTGTGTGTGTGTGCATGTACAACAGTATAGCAGTCCTTTTAAGGGCCTCTAGAGTAGCTTTTACCAAACCAACCATTGAGGAAAGAGCTTTAGTATGAAATGATCCTTTTCCTTTCATTTCTCAGTTGTTGACCTGGTCCGCCCCCACATCATCTCCAAGATGTCTCACAGACTCCTGTCCTCCCTGAATCCCTTTGCTCTGCTCTGGTCCATCTGGCTCGCATGGTTATCAGATACTGTGGTTGCTCAGAGTAGGTTTTTTATTTGTAATGTTTGATTCTGATCCCAGCTTGAATGCTTTTGGGCATGCGAAAAGCACATTATAAGTCAAATGTTTTATTGTGCCTGCCAGCTGAGCAAGCATCTAGATCTAGATCCCTCTAGATCTGCTGAAGTTGATAAGTGACTGAAGGATTTTTATTAGGTCCTCGTTGAACTGTGCATGTCTGAAATGCCTGTGGCAGTAAGCTTTATAGGCCAGGTGACGGCTCTTATGTAAGATCACTCTTCAGACACAACGTTGCATGCATACCAATGCATGCAGTCCCTAATAATCATTCAAAACTATCACTCAATACATAAAACTAACCAGCTTTATTGAGAGTTACTTTATTTCTTAGGTATATTCAATTGCCATACCTAAACTTCAGTACTTACAATTACATTATAACCTGCTGCCCTACACTAGTCTTGAATATTGGCTACAGAAACTCAAAACCAACAATAAATATACTATTTGACTCCTAAAACCAATTGATATGATGGACATCCACTCGTGCAATATAGGGTATCTAGTGGTCAGCTAAAAACGGAGGGCCCCATGATCCCACAACAGCTTAATGGACTGCCTCCACAGCTACAACCAATGCACACAATAAGTAACTCCTCGCCTAGATACGTGGTTGATACGTCAAAAATAATACGACACTTTATTTACCATTAAGACTGACCCATGCAACTACCTATTTAATATGGTAGCTCGTTTTCATTCATTATCATTGGGAATAGCAGCAGTAGTGGTTGTCGTGGTCGTAATAGTAGTTATAGGAGTAGTTGTGGTAGTCATAGTAGTCAAGGTGGTGGTAGTAGCAGTAGTAGTAGCAGTAGTGCTGGCGGTATCTATTCTTTATTTCATTTGGAATCAAAACCCTTTTATAAATAGTGGATTTCTGGGCGTCACGGTGGCTCAGTGGTTAGCACTGTCGCCTCACAGCAAGAAGGTCCTGGGTTCAAATCTCGCCTGGCCCTTTCTGTGTGGAGTTTGCATGTTCTCCCCGTGTTCGTGTGGGTTTCCTCCGGGTGCTCCGGTTTCCTCCCACAGTCAAAATATATGCAAATATATGTGTGTGTGTGTAGTGTGGTGCATGGTGTGATGTACTATGTATATGATGCATGCAATGTAGAGCCCTTTGAGACATGCTTGTATAAAAGGGCTATATAAATATTGATTGATTGATATTTCTTGCGGCTTTCGGTAAATCTTTAGGCACCCATGACCCAGCTCTAATGCTCTCTGCACAAATCCGAAAGACGTAGGACACAAATGGTGATGACAGAAATACTGTACATGAAATAACGTGCATATTAAATAAACAAAATTGTAGCTGTACTATGAAAGTCCGCCTTATTTCTTCTTAATGGCCCAGCACCAGGGACCCTAAAAAGTAGATGGGAGCTACAAAGAATCTAAATTTAACAGCCAGTAATGGTTATGGCAACAGCAAAGAATTCCAAATCAAATAATAGTTCCTTTCTAATGACTCTTCTGTATCTGGCACACATATACATGCACCCACAAACACACACACACACACACACACACACACACACCCACACACACACACACACAGTGGCTTGGTCCTGGGTTATCTGGCTGACTGTAAAAGCACAAGGAGAACATGAGGGAAGAGAGAGAGAGGCCTTTGGGAGAGGCAAACGCAAACATGTTCCCCCACCGGTGCCCAATGTCAGCTCTCATTACATCCAGCAGCAGGCCTCTTGGGCCAATTATGGCTTGGGGCTGCACTCTTTGCAGCTTTGTGATTGGCCAGTTAGTGGTAGCCCCCTCCCTAGTGTTGACATTACGCAGGAATAATAAGAGAGGGTTGGAGGGAGGTGAGCAGCACACAGGAATGTTTCAATTAATGAGAGAACAGAGAGAGAGAGAGAGAGTTAAAGGTATTTGAATCACGCTCTTACTATGACGTATATAAATGTGGGGTAGGGATTTAAAGCTGCACTAGGCAACATTTGTATGTATAAATACAGCTGTGTTATCGGCCTAAAATCTCAAAGCGGGTCTGCAACAGAGAAGAGCATCCCATCGCCACTAATTGAGTTCCCTTAGCTTTGCCCAAATGAAATTATGGTGTCGGGAAGCGATGAATCGAACCCTGAGGCTGGACTCACCCACGTTAAATCTTTGTGTCTCTCGTCCATTTGGTACAAAGCATCACAGGCTGACTGGATTGGTAAACACGAGAGCGCTGCGTGCAGTTTGCTGACTTCATGACACAGGATTTCAGGGTACTGAAATATCACTTTTGGTGCTGCTACCATGTGAAGTTGCTTAGTGCAGCTTTAAACCGAACGCTCCTAGAATTCTCCGTCATGTAGCTCAAACATATATGTCTCAAAGCTTTTGGAGAATACACAGACGTAAAGCAATGAAACGAACATGTAACGCCACAGTAGGCAGGATTTCTAAATTGGCTTTTTGTTTGAAATTGAGCAAAAGTGATCCCCCATATTGGGCAGACTTTTTTGAGGGTGCAAAATGAGTATGTGTAACGAGCATGATTCCTTCCTGCCTATTGCAGCTGTCCCTGCACAAAAGGAACACAGCTTACGGAACTATCGTCTCGTTTTGCAGTCTGTATTAGCTTAGCTTTCTCCCGGGTGACCTGCCTTTTTTTTCTCTCCATCCGATCCATAATGTATCACATATCCAACAGGGGGACGCAGGATGCCTGTGGGACGTCTTCCAAAGTGCAGAGGGTCATTTGGAGACAGCCCATGTTGTACATTTGAATGGATTGAATGGAGACGAGACACTGTATTGTCCACTTTGGAAACTGGTTGACTCAGCAAATTGTATTTCAGAGGCAACCGTTCAAACCAAGTATGAAGAAATGAAGAAATCGATGCACACGGGAAATAGCTACAACCATTTATAAAGAGTGGCATATGCAAACGAGTACAAAGCAAACTTATTTGTTTGTCTGCTACAATTATATACATGATGTCGCCCTTGAGCTAAGAAGAGTCAACTCAAGGTACAACTCAAGTACAGTTGTGTGTGGTGTATGTGTGTATGTGTGTGTGTGTGTGTGTGACCTAAGACTTTGAAAGTGGCTTCCGGTGTTGTTGGTGAAATACTTTCTGTGGTGAGTGACACATTCCTGACTTGCTTTCTCGTTCTTTCCCCCTCTTTTCTGTCTGCCTCACTGCTTCACTGCCTCGATCTCTCTTTCTGTTCTGGCTCATTCTCCAAGAAAGCCCCCCCTGTCATCTTGCGTAAATCTGGAGGTCAAAACGTCCGGACAGATTGTGCTTTTTTGTTTGTTTTGTTGCTGCTACCTCAGCACGAGAGAGACAGAGAGGGAAAGAGAGGGAGGGAGTCAGACAGAGACGGAGATAGGGGCTGCAGCAGGAATGCCCTTGTAATGTGAAGTCCTTCAGCCAATCAAATGGCCCAGCCCCCTCTGAATCAATGAGACTCCCACTCGTCTGTGCCAGGAGCCTATCTGAGTAAGCCTACCTGGCTTGGCGCCAACAGTGGGCAGAAATCAGACGTGGGAGATGGGAGTGGCTAAATCAATTGAGTTCTGATCTTCCTTAGGGCAGACACTTGCAAGAATCAATCCCGTTAAAAGTATTGGTAAATGGCAGGGAGATAAAATGCAGCCAGCAACATATACATTTCCCAAGTCTCTGGGATCTTTGGTGGTAAATCAATGCACGAGAGGAAGAGAGATGGCCGCACCTACAAGTTCCAGGTTATCGTTCATCAGCACATCCTGATTAGAAAAGGGGAAATTGGTCTGTAAAAATGTCCAACTGCAACATACAAGATATATTTTGGCGAAGATATGATCCATGCTTCATTCAAAACACAAATCAAGGCAGAATATTTCACCCAAAACAGGTCATTTGGTGTTATTAGTTTCCAGGAAGCCAAGCCTGGAGCAAGAACGGATGATATACAGTGTATTGTTTATTTTTCATGATAGCATCTTGCCCCTTCAAACTAAAACAAATTAAACCTTTTTCTTTATTTTTTTACTATAAATCTTCGGCCACTCTTGCTTCAGACTTGACTCGTGTTTGCAGTTACAATTTATGAAGTCTTTTGTTTCATTCAGCATTAAACGCAGTCCTTTCTTTTTGAGTAAGAGAGACATTGGCTATGTTTACATGCACAGAGAATTCTGTTCTTTACTTGGTTACTCAAGTAACCCAGTTTGTGTGTAAATGTAGAAACGGGGAGTCCCGGTGGCTCGGTTGGCTAAGGCACACAGCATGTAACACAATGTCCTGAGATCAAATCTGACCTAGGACCTTGTCGCACGTCATCTCTCTCCCAGTCTTTCCTCTCTGTCCCCATTGTGTACGTCACATAAAGGCAAAAATGCCAATAAAAAAGGGGTTAGAATCCAGTTAAACTCAGATTATGAGAAACCCAGTTAAGATGCCTGGCTTACTGTGACGTTAAACAGGTTACTGTGGCACGTAAACACCTTTCACTTTTGGTTTACGTCTTCTTTATATTTAATTTGATGGGCGGACAGTTATCTCTGTGGACAGAACACCAGTCAGCATAGGAATGAATATTCTGCAAACCGGTGTATTCATGTCTGGCAACATGGATTATCACAGGGTATCAAGGGTGCATGTAAACAGCTTAACCTGAATAAGACCGGTCTGAAAATCTGCTCCGATTTCAGAGCGATCTGGTTTCAAATCAGTTCATTTACGAACGGTCAGTTAAAAGTCGTTACAAACTGACTGTAACCATGGTGGACACCAACGATAACGATAACATTACCAGATGACATTAGATACATTTTCATCTTTTTCAATTAATTCAAATGAACGTTAATTCATCCCATGTATAAACAGGATTATTACCTGTTTTGTTTTCCAGGAAATGCTTTGTTCATAATTCTCTCTCTCTCTCTCTCTCTCTCTCTCTCTCTCTCTCTCTCCCTCTCTCTCTATCTCTCTCTCTCTCTCGCATCTTATGTGGGAGGAGGGATG
>OMOT01059971.1:0-15961 GCA_900312575.1 Acanthochaenus luetkenii | reverse complement strand
ATACAACTATACCAGTTAGATCATAGTGCAGCTGTGTAGCCATGTGACCTGTAGCCATGTGACTGAGCTTCAGCCTATAGGACACGTTGGACATGTTAGTGACACGTAACGCAGCAGAGGCCTCGTCTCGACCCACAGGTCAGAGCTCTCTCTCTCCTATCTCTCTCTCTCCTGTCTGTCTCTCTCTCTCTCCCTCTGTGTGTGTCTCTCTCGCTCTCCTGTCTCTCTCTCTCTCTCCTGTCTCTCTCTCTCTCTCTCTCCCTCTGTGTGTGTCTCTCTCTCTCTCTCCTATCTCTCTCTCTCCCTCTCTCTCCTGTCTCTCCCTCTGTGTGTCTCTCTCTCTCTCTCCCTCTGTGTGTGTCTCTCTCTCTCCATCTCTCTCTCTCTCCTGTGTCTCTCTCTCTCTCCCTCTCTCCTGTCTCTCTCTCTCCTGTCTCTCTCTCTCTCTCTCTGTCTCTCTCTCTCTCTCTCTCTCTCTGTGTCTCCCTGCTTTTACAACTTGTCTTAATTTAAAGTAAAATATTAAACGAGAGTGGATTGTCTACTGTCTTTTCTTTTCTAGGATAATGTCGACCTATCACTGGGTTTGTCCCCAGTGACTCCACCCACCCTGTGACGTGTCGTCCCCTATCTTCTGCACACCCCCGGAAGTGGAGTAACGTTAGTGAACAACTGGAACTCTTCTTTGACACTCGGCGCTCCACGTCCGGGGACCGAGGCGCTGATATCGACCGTCGTCTGACTTCTCTAACGGTGAAGACGGTTTACATAGCGAGTGAAGCCTGAGTGTTGTTTCAGCCTGAGTGTTGTTTCAGCCTCGCTGCCTTTCTCTAAATATGCTAAGCTAGCTAGCTAACGCGCCTGGTCAACTTGTTAGCTAGCTAACTCGCCTGGTTAAGCTTACGGCGAACTAGCAACTTGTTAGCTAGCTAACGTGGGGATCCTCCCGTCTGTCTGTGTTGGTTAGCCCCCGTTAGCCGTGAAGCAAACCTCACTGTGCCGTCAGTCATATTCGACTCATTTGGATGGTCGTTAGGTTGCTTCAAACGGACTCGGCTCCTTGTCTTCGCTCGGCTCATCTCTGGCTCGCTGCGTCTTTAGTTGACGACGGTCGCGGTCACCTGAAGCGCTCGACGGGATGCGCTGGTCGTAGCGAGGCTGCGCCGCTACAGGACGATGTGGGTGTGGAAACGGTGCTGGGAGGCAGCTGACGCCAGCCGACGTTAGCCCGGTCACACCAGTTAACTCTTTGGCGGAACCAACATGAGGATCGGGTGTTTACAGGGGGAGCGCTGTGCTTGCCGGACAGTTTGACAGGACGTGGTGTTGTTGATCTACAGTGAAGTGAACCCGAGGTGAGGTTGCATGAGGAGAACAGGACAGCTGTGCTGGGAGCGGCGCCGCCGCCCTGCTGGTGTTGGGACGATGCGCACGTTTCTGCTGATCACCGGTCTGCTGGGCTGGACACGTTGTCAAGAGAGCCAGAGCATGACACCGGAGGAGAAGACCGCTATCAGGTGAAATACACGTCTGTGTGTTTGTCTTCAGAGTGAGAGCAAAGCGTGAGAGCTTCCACAACACCGAGACGAAGCGTTACCACTATCGTGTCGTTATCTCGCTTCATCCACCTGTTTCTCTTGTTGTCGTAGGGACCAGGTGGTTGAGATGTTCGACCACGCTTACGGCAGTTACATGGTAAGGTCTTTACAGATAACCTTTCATTATCACTATGTTTATATTTACAAAACGTGAGCTTGGAATTATGAGGTTTCTTTAATCAAAATGTTGTTATCCACATAATCTGGAGCTTTGGATGTTACTATATGCATGTGGTGTTATTTAAGAACCAAAAAAAAAGAGTCTATATCAGAACCTGCATTTCAGCTCGGTACTATAATGTTCTATTTCCCATTCAATCACAAACTTCAATGTTTCAGTGAGGATCAATCTAAATCTACCTTGCAGCCACATCCTGTCAGAGGCTCACACATGTAGTCTGAAAGGGTAGTAATAATGGCACGCAAGGCAGAAAACAGGAACATTGTGTAAGTTAATGAGGATATTACTCTACTTTTTCATGATAATGATTAAGGAGAAGTGAGAATTTTAGGCTTAATCAAGGCTAATCGTGAGTCTACCAATAAAATAATTAGCTTTCTGATACAGTAACTAACCTTTTGCTAGATACATGTCCTGACGTCAGATGGCATAGAAATATCATTGTTTCCAAACAGGTTATTTTTTCATCTACTAATGAATCAGTTGTATGTGGATGTAATATCAGCTAACTCATGTCCATTGGCTACCATCCCAGTTAATGTACCAAAACTCTTGTGACACACTGGATGTTGAATGAATATTTCTATCAGAAGATGGGTTTAACCAAGACAAATTAATATTTTCTATTGACCGGTTTAGAGCAGCAGAAACACAAGTCAGCAGAGAGAAGGAGTGAGACAGATGAACAGTGGAGAGTATTAGTCACATCAGTAATAAAGGAAGAAACAGAGACAGTGAGGGTTGGGGATTGAGGGAGAAAAACGATTGATAGTGTTCAAAAAATTTTCACTTCGCTGTACAGCTTTACATACTTCCAGGTTTCAGGAAGTTCTGCTTTCCAATACACAAATACAGGGCCAAAGCGGTAATCTCCAAGTGTTTAATCCAAAAAGCGATGAAAACACGTTCTTTCAATACAATAACACTCGCACTGCAGTTATACATGTCTTTAGATAGCTGCGATTGAACAATTATCATGACATTTCAGTTATAATGGTCCGTGTGATTCTTTTTTTAGCATCGCTCAAACACTTCTTTGTTTACTTTGCTGGCTGTTGCTGGTTGCTTCAGCTTGAACGCGTTCTTTACATGTTACACCCACATTCCAAATTGTTGATTTAAAATCAACCATAAACGAACTACAGCAGATATTCCTCGCTTTTTGTGAGTGTGGGTGTGATTGTGATTTTTTTCATACCTTGGATCGCTAACATTGGTGGATTTGCTTCTAGGTTTACAGCTTGTGTTGACATACTTCCACAATTTGTGATAGAGCGTACCAAAAGTACTACATATCCTACTTTTTTAGAATTGTCACTAGGAGGTTGATGTGAACACTTTTTCACAGTTGGCAGTTCGTATTTACAGAACATCCAATGAACTTGCCATAACCTCATGCTAGTTAAAATACTAATACTGCAATATACGCAAGTTTTAGGCAATGGATAATCGCACATTGGATGTAGGCAGGTCCCATTGCAGTGTAAGTGTTATTGTGTTGAAAGGAGGTGTTTTAATCACTTTTTGAATTCAACTTTTGGAGGTCACTGCTTTGTGTATTGGATAGCAGCGCAGGTTGAAACTGGGATAACCGGAATTATCCATTAACCTAAGTGCCATAGGAAGGAAATTATAGGAAGAACTCTGTGTTGTCAGCATAGCAATGGCCGGATAATTTTTGGGATGCGGTTATAGAGCCAAGGCATCTAGTGTAGAGATGAAAGAGGAGGGGGGCCCAGGAAGGAGCCCTGAGGAACTCCAGTGGAGAGTGTACGTGGGACCCCTCCATGATATCTAATGAGTTTGGCCAGACTGGTAGGTGGTGAACCATGAGAGTGTACACTCGGAGACCTCCAGGTCATCAAGGGTGGCTAGAAGCATCTAGTGGTTCAAAGTATCAAATGCAGTGGGCAGGTCTAGAAAGAAGAAGGGAGAGAGAAGCAGATTTTACCATGTGTAGTCTCAGTAGATGTAAAGCCAGACTGGCCAGGGAGAAACAGGCTATTCTGTTAAAGGGACCGAGAAAGTTGTTTAGAGGGAGCATGTTCCAATGTTTTTATAGAAATGAAAGGCGCAATACAGGTTTGTAATTTTTGACATTAGATATTAGATGAGTAAGTGTAGTTTTATTGAGAATATGAGTAACTGTAACAGACTTGAAGATGACACACAGCCAGATGTCAGTAAGAAATGTATAATGGTAGTCACGAAAGGGAGCAGATCATCTCTAGAGGTGGTCTGGAGGAAGGGATAGGGTCAAGGCAGGAGGTAGCCCTGCTGGCGGAGATCAGTTTTAGCTATATCTGAGGAGAGAGTGGAGTTGTTGGGGGTTGGAAGCACAGGATTGGATAAAGTCATGAAAGGTTGATTTAGCAGCAGAGATATGCAGACAGAGGAAAGGAGAGCCCATTCTGAATGAAATTGTGGTTGCTATGAAAGGGATGGTATAAACCCATGATAATCCATTCATAGGGGAATATTAGCAGCCAGTAGACATATATAAATGCGTAAACCTACTACTTTCCTTGGTCGGAATACATAACATTATTTCTGTGCGTGTTTGTCCACTTAGACTAAGTCAGTGGCTCTCAATCCTGGTCCTCAGGACCCGGAGCCCTGCTGGTTTTCAACCACTGGATGAAGTGATGCCAACAAGTATCCAGGAAAACATGGCGAGTGCAAAACAAAGAAGGGCTTAAGAATCATTGAACGCCTCAATGATTGAAAGGCTCAAAAACAAGTTACATACAGTTACATGCATAAATACAAAACTGCTAGTTGATTCTTTTGTTTTTTTGGCTCTAATTCTTTTTTTAAATGCCCCTTCCCTTTTATTTGAAATGTCAAAATACAAATAAAAATGTAATACTGGGCAGTATACAATACCCATACAGTACACATGCTGTATATGTTCCTCTCCCTCTCCCATAAACCCTCACCCCTCCACTCCACAGGGTTTTGCTAGGATATAAGGACTAGTCACGATTGAGATAATTGTACATTGAATTTGAAATTAATTTAGTTGTTGTCTTTTGAGTCATGTGATATATGGCAGCCATAGATAGGTCAAGTGTCCAGTGAGTCACTTGCATTTGACGGAACAAGACTTCCTCATTTGAAAAGGTTTTCTTGCCTATTCAAATCTTAGGCAATGTGAAATGTGCTATGATTTTTCTTGTATAGAATGGATTTGGATGTGTACCACTAGTTCCCTTCTCCTTTTTAGAGGTGCAGAATGGCCTCTAATAGCCTAATGTTGTTTTCCCCTAAAAGTTGTTTTACGGGTTGAAGACTTCCTGTCTCTTCAAAAAAGCCCCTGATCTACTGACAACTGTCTAATAAACAATCTTATTACAATGACATTTGAATACATCAGTTCTCTAAAAACATGAAACAGAGTTACATGTTTTTTTTTCTCAAGGCTTCAGTTATCCAGCTTAATGAGGAACTTTAGTAGACCGACAGTGTCCCCTGTTTGTGCTGCAGAAATATGCCTACCCAGCGGATGAGCTGATGCCTCTAAGCTGCAGGGGGAGAGTCCGCGGCCTGGAGCCCAACCGAGGTGACATAGATGACTCCTTGGGGACGTAAGTTCATCAACCACCTACACCTGAAAGGATCCAATTAGGTTTCTCCCTGTTTATATAGCCACAGCATCTGTGTCACATGGTTTTCATTCTCTAAAGAAAACAAACCATTTATTACTAAACTACTTTTTAAAGTATAATATCGATGTAATTTGCAGGGATTGTCCTGGCTGTCCAGAGCGTTCCTCTATAGAGCTGTGCCTTAAGGCTTCATTTGTATTTTTTTAGCACTGACTTGCTGAATATAAAAATAGATTTCTGCCCGATGTTCACAGAACATATTCAATTGCAGATTCTGACTAACGTTTTGGGTCTGACCTCAGACTATCGTCAGCCCGTTTTCAGGATTCACTCTCCACCGGGAATGGGCGTGGATAGAATCTTATTGAATTAATGCCAACTGCTCTGAAATGTTTTGGACCTACAATACAGAATAAAATCCTAATTACCAATTATATTGCAAATTCTACATCCACCTTGTTTTCCTATTTTAACTTGCTCTTTATTTTAGAACATCCTAATTACTGTGATCAAACTCTGTGTTGATCTCTCATGTTTCCTGTCACTCCACTGTATAATATCAAATAAAGCAGCCTTAAATGCCTTAAAATCATTTAAAAAGAAAGATGTTCAGCTTGGTTACAATTAGTTGAAGCTGCAAAAGGTTTATGTTTGAATTGTTTCCAAATATAGGAGCAAATTAGAACTGTATTCTAAGTTGCAGAGGAGGTAACAAAATAAGAAAATAAAAAATATTACCACGTCACTATGCATGGCCATAATTTATTATGCTCTGGTCCAATTAGACAGATGATTTGTCTTGGGAGAGATGCCCTAGTTCTTCTTTGATACAAGGATTAGATGCTAATTCATGTCAGTGAAATTTACAAAGAAGTCATTGAAGCATGTATACATAATTCAGTACATCCATTTTTACAACGCACGTTGTATAATGTAATTTCACTGGAAATGCAACAGACTTGTTATTTACCAGTTAGTAGTTCATTGCCTAATAAAATGGAATCAGTGGCAAATAAAAAAGATAGGAAACCAGCTCCACTGTGCTGCGGCCACAGGGCCTCATGACCTTTTTTCTGTCCTCTAGGTTTTCTCTCACACTGATTGACACCCTTGATACCCTGGTGGTGAGTACTTGCTCTGACCCTGTTTTGCCTGGCAAGGAATGGATCACGTGTGTGAATGTGGTTCCCCCTGGGTGTAACGTCATCTAGTCCTTTCCCTCATTGAAATGTGCACATGATGTTTTGGGACATGCTTAGAATATTTGAGCAGATATTGATGTTTGGACACCCTTCACAATTTAATGGGTGATATCAAACTAAGCAGTAGCTTTGTATACCTGGTCTATTGGTTTTGCTGCTAGGGCTGTGCGATATGGACAAAATCTTCTATCACGATATGTGTAATTTCATATCAAATTGAAAAAGGCTCTGAATTGCCTTTGAAAATAGTGCAAGAAATCAGTTAGTTTTTTTGGAACATGTCTTGTAAAAACTCTGGACTGTAAACTGTTAAGTCCATGAAACTAAAGCCCCTTCATGACTGCTTTCTCACTTCTTGGAGATTGTATGTCTGCTTTTAACACACCTGGGAACTGGGGAGTTTCCACCTCGTAGTCGAAACTAAGACGCACGAGTGACGCAACCGCATCGATCCGCCCATCCCTAGTGGATAGTCCTTTCCTAAGTTAGCCGCATCTTCAGCAGATGGTTACTGTCAAACGATGACGGAGGCTTTTATCCGAACAATGGCTTCCGAACAAACACTTAGTCACTTGGCACAACATGTTAACTCTTTCTGTCCGTATCCCGGTCTACTCTACACATGTCTCTGTATTACCGTAACTCTCGTAGGAACATTGAATGGTAAATGTTTACCGTTTATTTAGGCAAGATTCCCAGTCTATATTCTCCGTGGCTTTGGTGACGTTATACTCATTTGTTACCACGCTTGTAAACAAACATGGCAGAGACACGTGTGGTTGAGTCACTGAAATTGACCGTAAAGCAGTTCTGCTGCTTTTTTGCGGCAATGGCGATAGAAACGATAGATGAAACTATCTACCGATAGATGTTTTTCTATCGTCCCACGATATATTGTCATATCGAACAGCCCTACTTGCTGCATGTCCACACACAGTTATACTCTGACTACATTTACATGAACAGCAATAATCAGACTATTATTCTAAATAAGACAATATTCAAGCTGTTTACATGTGTTGCTTCTAGATCTATTCCATTCATATTTTCATTTACATGCTATGGAGCATAGTCCAATTTATGGGACGCAACCACTGGAAGGTAGAACGTGCGTCGTCAGGCAGTTGGATTGCCACTTGTGTCGTAAAAAGCCACGAGTACTCCGATAGAGTGTCATGGTTCCATTAAGGTGTATACATGTCTAAAATACCCTTCAATAATGCGACTACATTTGGAATACTCCACAAGTCTTAATGCGATTATGCTAACTCCGACCTTGACCCTATTCGGGTTACGGTCATCAGAAAATGCTATTGTCTTCATCGGGTTAATATCAGATTATTGCTGTCCATCTAAACATGGCTAGTGTTTCACAAGCATACTCCTGCTAAAGCCTTAGTGAGTAAATCATGTGAGGAAGTCTGTTCTTGTGTCTTAATGTTTAGTTATAGTTTTATTTTTGCTTGTGTACATTCATTTGTGTCTGCTTGTCTGTTTGAGCAGGTGTTAAACAAGCTTGATGAGTTTGAGGATGCAGTGAGGAAGACTATGAGGGATGTGCGCCTGGACAACGATGTGGTGGTGTCTGTGTTTGAGACCAACATCAGAGTCTTGGGGTATGTAATATGTATTCTACACATTTACTTTTTTATATTCGTTTAAGCTATTTCAAAAAATAGATTAGTCTATATAATGACGTCTGACTGGAATGTTTTTGCTAATTCTTTGTCAGTAATGTAGTGTTAGTTCACGTGAGTACAGCTTATTACTTTTATTGGACAGAACTGTCCCAGTATTGTAACAAGACTAAAGTTGTCCCCTATCTTTCTTTATTTTCTATTTTTTAAACCCTCTTTCTTTCCTTCCCTTCCCTTCCTTAATGCTCCCCCAGAGGGCTTTTGGGGGCCCATGTAATGGCTGACCTGCTCCGTCAGCGTGGGGAGAGGATGCAGTGGTATGGAGATGAGCTCCTACACATGGCCAAAGAGCTGGGCCATCGATTACTGCCTGCCTTTAACACCACAAGTGGCCTTCCCTACCCCAGGGTACTCCTTATTATACTGTAAAATATCAGTGGAATCAGAATTGTATTAGTTTATCAGATAGCACATGGGTAAGACTGGAACCAAGGGAATTCAATGGGTGTTTCTAGTTCTTAGTTCATTGCTAAGTTCCACTTAATCAGATGTGTAGTATTTATTTTGCTACCCACAGTGCTCCTATGGCATCCAGTTGTACTCAGTTGCTTATTTTTGGTTTTTCAGGTGAACCTGCGGTATGGGGTCCTAAACCCCCTCTCACGCACAGGCACTGAATCGGACACCTGTACAGCCTGTGCCGGGACCATGATCCTGGAGTTTGCTGCCCTCAGCAGACTATCTGGAGAAGCTGTGTTTGAGGTACTATCTCTCTCTACCTCCTTTTCCTTTCTCCCTAAACATTAAGCGACCACAGTAGAAATAATGCTAGTTTGTGTCGTCCTTGATGGTATTTTAGTTTTGAATGTATTTTCCTTGTCTCTGGATTGGTTGTATAATCATAAACATTTTACATTTGACAAATGAAATGAATGAATGCGTCAATCAATCTTTTTTATTGGGGATTAGAAAGCAAATTGAATTAGCTTGGGAGCCCACTGCTAGTACATCTCAGACATGAGTAGTCCAGAATTGTATTAATCCAGAGTTTGAATTCAGTATGAGCAAGGTCGAGGAAAAAAGAGAAAAGCTCATACCTGGCAACAACTCATATTTTAATGTCAGTTGTTGAATGATGAAAGCATATATCAATTATGGGATTTTTATATTTTATTTATTTTCCAGGAACTCCAGGCCATAATATCTGTTCTTGTTTTACAGGAACATGCTAGGAAGGCCCTGGACGTCCTTTGGGAAAAGAGACAGAGAGGAAGTGACTTGGTGGGAACAGTCATCAATATCCATAATGGAGATTGGGTCCGGAGGGGTGAGGCAACCAAAACACACACACACACGTATTCTAATCGGACAAAACTTTGGCATTGGTTAGAGACCAAATTGGAACCACACACATGCCCACAAAAACAGTCTGAAATTGGATGAACATGATATGGAACATAGAGCTAGTCAGAAACACACACATGCACACACACACACGCACACGCACAGACTCCATAGATAAACCGGAGCAATTTTTAACCTCTTGCTCATATCTTCACTGTCTCCCACCTCTGTGTTTGTAGACAGTGGAGTCGGTGCTGGTATCGACTCATACTATGAGTATCTGATGAAGGCCTACATTCTGCTTGGAGACGATGTTTATCTGGAGAGGTTCAACATTGTAAGTCCCCCTCTCTTTTTCCCCTACATAAATCTGTATTCGAGCAACCTGCACCTGCTGTATTGCGCGCTCTGTCGCAACACCATTGGCCCACCACTGGCTTTGTCAGACTTTTTTTGGTGTTTGCTAGCTTTTCATGCTGTTTGTGTGCTACAGCACTACAGTGCCATTATGAAGTACATCAGTCAGCCTCCCCTGCTGCTCAACGTGCACATGCACAACCCCACAGTGAGCGTGCGCAGCTGGATGGACTCTCTCCTTGCCTTCTTCCCCGGCCTGCAGGTCAGTGATCCAGACTTCAGATGCATTCTTGTTTTTCCTGTTTATTTGCAGAGACCAATGACCTTCCAATCACAAGCCAGGCTCTGTAACCATGAATATAATAAATCAGTCAGTACAGTATAATGCATAGTTTAGTTTATACATTCTTCAATAGAAAGTATCTATCCGACCCAAGGGTAGAATTGTGGATTCAGTATTTGTTTTTATTGTGAATATTATTACCCTGTGAAAATATGTTTTCACAAATGTGAGTGGTATGTAGAACATTTTGTCAACCTCACCGACAGGTTTTGAGAGGAGATTTGAAACCAGCCATTGAGACCCATGAGATGCTCTACCAAGTCACCAAACAGCACAAGTTTCTACCAGAGGTAAGGAATCTCAGACCCTTCTTTAAAGTGCTCTATTTAATGGCATATAGGTAGGCTAACATTAAGTATATATAGTACTCAGCCAATTAAAGGTTACGGCATATTTATAGTAATATCCATGTATAATATAAGCCTATAAAATAATAATGGTAGAAAATATTAATTCAATCATGCTAACGCTACACAAAATGAGTGGAATATCAGATTTTTTTACTCCGCTTTTTATCAAACAAGGTCACAAAAGTAAAATAATATATATTTGGATGGATCCCGTGTCACTAACCGGCTCTCATTTGTTCATCTTCCTGTAGGCTTTCACCACAGAGTTCAGAGTTCATTGGGGCCAACACCCACTGAGGCCAGAGTTTGCAGAAAGCACCTACTACCTCTATAAGGTGAACAAAATGAACTGGACAGTTTCATAGACATCAGCGAAGCCTAGTTACCCTTCCTGGACAAATGGGTAAGGTTAGAGTCTATGATAAGAGGGCTGATTGTGTTCACACTGGAGCACCAGTCATGTTTGTTCATTACTAGGACTACTGCACAAGCTTGGAGTGGCTGTAATTGGTGAGAAGGTTGATTTAAATCCTCTTTGATTAAGGGGGTCGTCTTTGCTAAGGCTGATGGCCGTAGTTTAAGAAATGTTTTTCATTTGAGATGTCCGTTGAATTGAATTTCGTAGTCATGGAATTGACTTAACCATGTTTGTGAAAGTAGCCCACTGTTCCACTATGGGCACCAAGTCATTTCATAATACTGAGAATGTACCATGTTAAGAATGTGTTGCTCTCTACAGGCCACAGGCGACCCCTACTACCTCAGAGTGGGACAGTCCATTGTGGAGAAGCTCAATGCCTATGCCAGGGTGCCTTGTGGGTTTGCTGCCGTGCAAGATGTCCGCACTGGGACTCATGAAGACAGGTAGCGTCTACGACAAATACTGTTCAAAGCATATTTAAGATGATTGGTATGTGTTTGGTTTCCCAAATGGCACTGCTACTTTACCAGATTGGGTTTTTCTGTCTTCATGAAATAGTTATTGTAATGGGAACTTTAAAAACTGTAATCAAAGTATGATAACATTTTGGTACTATATTGTTATTGTTATATTATTGTTATTTGGTACCGGTGTGTGCATGTATGTGTCTGTGTATTTGTATATGTATATTTACATGTATATATGTGTGTGTGTGTAGGATGGACTCATTCTTCCTGGCAGAGATGTTTAAATACCTGTACCTGCTGTTCTCCGAGAAGAGCCAGCTGCCCTTCGATATTGACGACTACATCTTCACCACAGAGGCGCACCTTCTCCCCGTCTCTCTCTCCACCACCCAGCCTGCCTGTCATGGGAACAACACGGTGAGGACACTCTGTCTCCACAGTCACACACATAACGTTGCTGTTTTTCATTTTGAATCTCTGATCAATACAAGCTGATATAAGCTTCAAACAATGAAGTTATTGACACTATTCTTTATATTTTATTTCAACCAAAAATCTTCTACTAACTTCACAATTTGATGTTAGATTATTACATCTAATGTTATAATGGACATATTATGTATTTACATTATGAACAAAGGCTACAGCATTCTGCACTTTATTACATTATTGAATTATGTGACATGCACAGTTGCTCATATAATGAGTCGCTACAAATGCTAACAAACCCTTTTATTGGTTGATTGACATATTAGAGTAGGAACTAACAAGTGCTTTTTAAATGTTGACTCCAGGAGGCTGCTCCAATTTCCCAAGAAGAAGACCTGTTTACGTACTCGTGCCCCAGCACCCAGACTTTGTTCCCCAACAACCCTTCCTTTGCCAAAACCATCCGGGACAGCTACAAGTACCTCACTGGGGTGGGACGAGCCTTCCACTCCTTGCCTGTCAGGTGCGTGTGTGTCCAGTCACAAGGGTGCTGTGGGATGTAGACTGACATGACTGGTAGAATGTGTGAGCCATAGTCACCTTGAGTTTTGACTGTCTGTGTGTTTTACAGGGAAATTGAACTACCACTCCATGACAGTGGCATGGAGTCAGTGGAGTTCTTGAAAAGCATGGGCATTTCTCTCACCCCACTTAATGTGGCCACAGCTGGAGAAACCGGAAGTCAGAGGGTACTTGAAGCTCTGCCTACTTTTTCTGTTTCTATATTTCTATATTTCTTTCTGTATTTCTACATCCATATCTGTAGCTGACCAAAACTGGTGTTCGGTTACGTGGAATACAGGGTTTGCACCATTGTCTTAACCACCCCCTCAAACTGAAAGTGTCCCTGTAGAATGGGGTCAGTGCGTTCCTTTGCAGCTGACTAAAGGGGATCATTGTATTACACCATATTAAACCAGTCGTATCTTGCAAATCTTACAAATAACAGTGCTTTTTTACTGTCGGGTTGTTTGTTTTAGGAGCATAAAGGAGTGTACCGGGTAAAACTTGTGGCAGAGGTAAGCCAGACAGCAGAGGAGGAGGAGGGGGTGGTGCCGCTCATTGTTCAGCTCATATCCCCCCCATTTCTGGGTAGGACAGTCCTCACTGCTGGACCGGCCAAGTTTGGAATGGACCTTACTAAGCAGGAGCACGGGGTGAGCTGCTTATGTAAAGATGATATATCAGGCATCAAAGCCACCAAGTCTTTAATTGCAATGACTCAAAACAGACTGTTGAGCAAGTGGATTTTAGTAGATGGGACCTTTTACAATTCATGTCAGTTGGTAGATTTGTTTGGTTATTTAGGTTAAGTCAACGTATTTACTGGTCCAGTCATTAGTCTGGATGTTGCCTGTTTGCCAAACAAGGAATGTTTATCTTGGTCTGTGTCTCTTTCTCTCCTCACACACATTTGCCTCACACTCTTTCATCTCACACACACACAATCACTTACATTACACACACAAACTCTTGTGCCCCCAGGTGAAGGGCAGCATAGTGAAGGCATCTCCCTACACAGCATGTGGGCCCATAGATAATGCAGGGGCGCTTAAAGGCCATATAGCCCTGGCGCTGCGTGGTGACTGTATGTTCGCTGGCAAGGCTCGTAGGCTGCAGGAGTCTGGGGCCATCGGAGTCATCTTCATAGGTGAGGATTACCACAGGAACTGAAACCAGGTCCACTCTGACTCTGCTCCTTTCTTTCTACATCTCTAAGCTCAATACACAAACGCACGCAGCCGAACTTAAAAATATTGTGTGAAAGATATTTGTGGGATAATGCTCTTGGAAATGTCCTCTGTCAGCATCATGTGTCCTGTTCAGTTAGAGTGCATCTTTATCGCTCAAGGGCTAGTGGCTTGTGACTGGAACGTCATTGGTCTGTGCAAATAAACAGGAAAAACAAGAATGAGCACTTAATGAACACTGTTTCAGATTCCTCTCTCTGCTCTGTCCTCAACCTCCATAGACCTTGATGGAGGTTTTAACAGCAGAAACCCAGAGTATCCTACATCTCCTATTTGTATTGTATAGTGTAGCAGAACATTTTATTTCCCCCAAAGCACTGTGAGGACAGTAACATTGAGGAGATGATGCTGTTTAAAAGGGCAACGGCAATTCCACAAAGGTTTGTTGTGTCCTGGACCATTTATTCGTTTTTTCCCAGACCACTGTAAATATAAACTGTATAGCGCTCCACAAACAGTCCTGCAAAACCTCTTAAGAAGGGCCCATTCAAAACTAAACTTCTCTTAAGGCAACTGTATTCTTCATTTTGTTAGATTCTTTCCCTCAGACCACTGGCGGCAGTAACAGACCACGTATTTGTCCTTTTCATTAACTCTGTTCCTGATTATTCCAACTTTCCCCTATTCTCTACTCCCAGACCACCATGAGGGGAGTAACAGTGAAGACACGCCGCTGTTCCAGATGGTTGGAGACGGTGACTCCACCACAGACATCAGCCTGCCTTTGGTCTTCCTGTTCAGCCGTGAGGGTGCCGTGCTCACGGCCGCCCTCGAGGAACATCACAATGTAGATGTGCTGCTGTTGCCCAAGGAGAGGCAGCTGGGACATGGTGAGGACCAGGAGGAAGCAGATCTCACTCATTAGTTGTCTCATAAGCCCGTAAGCCGGGGGACGGCCTCTGGATCGTCCCCTGTCCGTCCATCCGTCACTCACAATTTCTCTGACGCCACTGATCACATTTTGATGAAACTTTGGGGAATGATGCATTTGCTGTTACCGTTGCCTTGTTATGAACATTGTCATAAGCTTAGTACGTCTCTCACATGTCATTCTGTCTATACTGGTCCCAGTCTTACATTTGCTTGGCTCTCTTCTTCGTTGTCCAGATAAGCCAGGGAAAGCCCTCGGGTTGAACATCAAGTTCCGTCTAGCAGAGGAGGGCGAGCTGGAGGAGGGCGCAGCTAGAGGGCCCACCCTGGAGGTTTTCCTGGAGAAAGGAGAGGTGCTCCTTGAGGAAGAGGAGGAGGAGGAAGAGCTCACAGGGGAGCAGCATTCGCAGCAGCAGCGCTGCACAACAGCGTCGGAGAGTGACAGCACTGAGCCGTCCTCAGCAGCTGTGCTTTCCCCCCGAGATCCATCTCAGAGCCCCGACTCTAACAGTGGCCCAGACGCAAGCCCTTGACTATTGCTGATCCCAAAGCAGCCAAGTCCCTGTGATCCGCTCACTGACGATAAGGCAGCAGCTTCCTAACACTGATCCTTCGTCAGTATCTCAACGGCGTGTGCCTCGGAGCCCTCGCTGCCATAACCGACCCCGCCTGCATGGTAACAACCAATGGAGGAGAGTCGAGCAGTGTGGTGGCCACACCCACATCCTGTCCCCACTTCCAAACCTCCAGATGGTTCTATAGTTCGTAGGCTGGAACTTTTTATTCTGTGTAGTGCAGGTCTCTCTTGAAATGAGGTTTTTCTAGACTAAACTGGGTAATTAAAGGCTAAATGAACACAAGCGGATGAAGCGTACAGTAGGTCAGATGGGTGGGTAGTGCTGCCTGCACCTAGCCTGTAGTGTTGATATTGTGTTTTGGTGGTGATAATGAACTAGATCATTAATAGAATTTAAAATTGAGCTCACCTTAGAGCAACAGAAACATACTGTTACTTTTTTATGCAATGCAGTTTGTTTTTAGTCTAGATTGCACCTTTCGTCTATGGAGGTATAGAAATGAATCGGTAGAAAAGCAGGTGCCTAACATGGTGTTCTCACCTGTGCAATGTGGGTGGGAAATTGCTCCGTGTCAACAAGTACTGTTTAATATCTAGTGAATGGTGAATGGAATCTTAACCAGTAATATAATGTCAGTAGTGACATTTATATTGGGGCCAATTTGGAAACCAAGGTTTATTTATTTTGTACTGGTCGGCTACTTCAGGGAATTTCAAGAGTGAATGCAATTTGGCACAATTTGAACTTTGTGTCGAAGCGTGTGTG
>OMOT01059968.1:0-14262 GCA_900312575.1 Acanthochaenus luetkenii | reverse complement strand
ACCCCTTATTCAACAAATGAACATTCTTATTCACTTCTAACAGTTATTGCCGGTATACACGCTGGACTCTTCTTACGTTTTGCTGTCAGCCAGGGTGAGCCTGTCACGTAGGACCTTCAGCTCTGACTCTTTCTCACTAGCGGTCAGGTGGGTTTGGAACTCCTTGTGCCGATTGGTGGAGAGAAGTTTCTCTAGGTTACGAACAGTCAACCTCTCACTGGCCAACTGCTTCTTTAGTAGCTCTGCTTCTGACCGAACATCCTCTAGTTCTCCTGCGACCTAGTAGACATATTACAGAGGGTTTGCGTGAAGTTGAATGCCCCAAACTGCATGGTAGAGGAAAACTACTTTCTCACTGTAATTTAGCTTGAAAAGAAAAAATCCCCCCTTAAACACTTTAACTCCGTTAGATAACAGCTATTGACGATGTAACTTGCATTCCATGGCCCCTTTTGTGGTTTGGTGGTGTATTTTTCTTATTCCTGCAGATAATTGACCAAACAGACAATGTGATGCCACGTTGAGATATTTCCAGCGCACCAAAGTTCATACAGGGAGAAATCCATCATAGAGGCAGATATACTAACGTAGGAAATCACTGACCGAAGTAGAAGTAGACAAGGCATGCGGAGGAAAAGTGGGTACAAAAATACAAATAAAATAAATTACAACACTTCTGGACTGCATTGAACATCACAGATTGATGCTATATAACAGTGTAAGAGTATTCAAGGCTAAGTTTTTTCTTTAATGGTAAATTTATTAAGTGTGTTTAAGAAAGTCCACCCAAGGCACGCCTCACCCTCTCCACGTCCATGCTCTTGGAGGTGAGCTGGCGTGCAGTGAGCTCCTTGCCCGAGTCCAGTTTGACACAGAGTTCCCTGACAGTGGCCAGATCAGAGAGAAGAGCAGCTTTCTCCCCCTGTGCTGTGTGCAGCTCCTGCTCCAGTCTGGACATCCCTCGAACCAGCGATGACACCCGGGCTTCATATGCCTGAAGGGCCTGCATATGCTGGGGGGGGAGGGGGGAAGAGTGTGTATCGCACGCTATAGTTTTATCTCACGCTTCCATAAAGACAGAAGTTTCTGCATTATGCCACACTACAGTATGCAGTATAACAGGCAGGAACATTATTACACATTTGCACAAATTCTAATCAGGACAACCACTATGAAAATAAAAGTGAACAATGACGTTCTTTACACAAAATAATTTCCTTACCAAAATGCCTATATTTTTAGGTTTAAATTACGTCTCAAATTGGTTGAAGGTCAATTTAATTAGTTTATCGTGCATATTTGTGTTGGGAAAATAATTTGTCCTCTCACTGACAACATTAAAATGCACAATAATTGTTTTCTTAACCTGGTTACACAAGTTTTAGATTTTAAGTCAGCACATGTCATTCATAACTCAGAATAACCCAGTGAACCCTGGAAACCCTGATAGCTGTTGGGAATCTTTTACCATAGTGTAAATGCATCAGCAGCTGCTTCCTGCTCACCTGCTGGATTTCTCTCTCCTGGTGGCTGACAGCCTCACGGAGGTGCCTGCGCTCGGTGTCTGAAGAGAGCAGCTCCAGGCGGATGGAGTTGTTGAGGCCTTCAGCCTGCTGCAGCTTCTGCTCCCGATCATCAATCTCAGAGTGGGCCATCCGGAACCGCTCCAGCATGTCCCTGTTCTCCTTCTCCTGTGGGTCAACACCTAGCAGTCAGCTGGGTCAGACAGGAGAGGGTCCGCACACTAAGTGGGAGTAAGAGGACAGCTAGAGGATACCCAGGTGCTTCCAGTCACACAGATATGGGATATCTAATGTTGCATTGATAAGACCAGAATCTCCAAAAACAAAGTAGCAGAAGGAAAATACCTACATAAGTATTACACATCTACAAACATCTATGTCAGTATACAGCAGCTTTCTCTTACCTTTGCGGCCATTAGTTTCTCTATTCTGGACACCTCAGAGATATAAGAGTGAACCCTCAACTTCAACTCATCCTTCTCATGCAACGCATCTTCCATCTCCACATGTACAGCCTGGACAAACAGACAATATTAAAACAAGACATATAAGACATATGTAGCGACTGGTTACCAACTAATAGGTTTATTGCATACTTGGTTCTCTCTGGTCATCGTGGCCAGGTCATCCTGCAGCCTCCTGTTCTCTCTGAGTGTGATCTCTTTGTCTCTCCTGAGTCCAGCCAACTCCTCCTGAGAGGCATCCAGCTGTCGCCTCAGACTGGCTATCTCCCTCTCACGGCTGCTTAACGCCCCCTTCAGCTGACTGTAAGGAATACACATTAACCTCACCATAAGTTATTAGTCACCAGCTCGTGAAGAGGAATTCTAGGTTTACGGTTTCATGGTGTGATGCATTTAGTCATCTTCTAAAAGCCAAACAATATTCTCAGACCAAAATACTTACACTAGCGAGTTATCCATGTTTGCGACTGTGAGTCTCACATCTTCAAGGGTCTGTTCCTGTGTAAATGACAAAAACATAATCGTTTCATGAATACTCTTCAAGCACTAATCATATTTAGGTTTGTTATTAGTAATAGCTAGTAATCGATGAGAAGTTCCTGACTGGCAAAGAACATAACACGTATGAGGAATTTGTGGCACTGACATGACCACACCGAACAAGGTGATGTAGCACTTAATGACCCACAAATGACAACGACATACAGGACCTCATTATGCAGAGATGACTGGTTGTTGGTGATAGCTACCTTCTTAGACAGGTCATCCTGGAGCACAACCAGCTTCTCAGTCTTCTGATCCACCTCATCCTGCAGAGCATCTTTCTCCCTGTCCAGGGCAGAGACGGACTTCTGGAGAACAGCCACCTCCTCCTTGTGGTTGGAGCCCTGCCGACTCAGTTCCCCTGGTAGACAAATAGAAATTGAGCAAACAGCTGCGTAACCACGGACAAATTAAATAACAGCATAACATTACCCATAGCAGTCCATCCTGCACCCTAGTAAATCCAGAAACATTCACCTATTCTCTCCTCCAGTTTCTCAATTTGCTCGTGGGCAGCATACAGCTCATTCATCTTCACAGACAGCCTGTGTTGGGTATCACACAGCGACTGCTCCATCTGCTCCTGTAGTAGCCTACGGACAGACATGGAAACATCCATCAGCACTGTAAAACATTGGAAACAGCAGCATGACAAAGATACCTTTTTAGTCCATTTGTGCTTTATTGACGAGCACTATGGAGTGACAGGAAAATGCAGAAAATGGAGGGATCAACATTTCATTACAAACACAAACCTCAAAGCATTAGACTCTGCCCTCTGCTGGGCTGTCTCCTCTGCGTTTTGGACCAGATCAGTGGCTCGAACATTCAGCTCCTCCTCCACAGCCTCCCTGCTCTCCTTCAGTACACACACCTGTGACCGCAGGTCCAGTCTCTCATGCTCCAACTGGACCAGGCCAAGACACACAGCGGTATAATAATTATGGAAGATTTAACGTTACAGTAGTGAATGTTAGCATACTGATTTTATGCTGGTATATTGACATATTAGAGCTGCAACAATAAAATTATTGTGAGCACCAGTTAGGGCAAAATGTTTGAACAGATTTGTTGAGATGCTCCACAGGCTTACCCTCTTAATGGCATTCTCCAGGTCTAGGATCCTCCTCTCCTCTTCCTGTCTGTCGGTGAGAGCTGAAGTCTGGGCAACCTGCAAAAGGCCCACAGCATTTAGTGTGTTGGACTCATCCAAGATGTTCATTATAAACTAAGAAGCTAATTTACAATATGCCAGTTAGGCAATTTAAGAGAAGTTGAGAATAAAAGGACAGATTCTAGCATATTGGACACAAGACATGTTTAACTTTGCAGGAACCCATCAAGACATCCTTAAACTCAGCATGCTTACTGCTTTTAAATGATATTAACAAGTGGCTAACAATTAGCAAATGTGATGTGCCATGTCAACCACAAACCTAGTAGTGGTACGTAGTATGGCAGTATTCATAAGGTATAACAATAGTGGATGTTATAAGCTGGAGTTCACAGGAGAGGCTTGGAAAAGTAATGGACAGTAAGATGTGAAGACCTTTAATCTGCCCATAAGTGTTTCTCTTTCAGAAGTCATCTGTTGGAGTTCAATATCTGCCTGCTTCAGCTCCTCCTTCAACCTCAAGATGTCCGCAGACAGATCTGTAGTACCGTGGGCCTGCCTTAGCTCCTCTTGCACCTGGATGAAAGCACAGTTGCTCCATACAAGTGTAAAGAAAGTCATTTCAATTGCATATCTGATGGTGCCATGTCTCTCAAACCCACCTGTTTCAACTGTGCTTTGAGCTGGTCTCTCTCAGCACTGAGGGCCTTCGCATTGGTATAGATTTCCTCCATGTGCTTCTCAAAGTCAAACAGAGCAGTCTTCAGCTCATCTCTTTCCTTTACTGCACGAGATAGTTCTGTTTCCCCAACACCCCCCTGAAAATGAAAGGGGCATTATCTTATCCAACCACAAAGTACCTTTTGCATCAGTTTTATGAGAATCAACTGAGATTCTGTTAAACAATAGTCTCCCCTTACCCTTACTACTCTAGACACGGGACTCCTGCCTCTGCCTGGACTACGAGTGGGACTCAAGTCCAGGCCCCCATGCCCTCTGGTCCTCTTGTAGCGCTCAGCCTCCTGGCGGTAGAAATCCCTCTCCTCTTCTAGGCTCTTGACAAATGCATCCAGACGTGATGGGGAGCGCTCCCTTCCACAAACGCCATGCTTAGCCCGCATGGTCTCTAGCTCCAGCACCAGGTCTTTGTCTAGGAAACAGAAACTTGCCAGTCAGTGACAGATGTATTGATATTACAATGTGCATAGCAAGAAAGTAGGGTAAAGCCCAAGGTCCCACAGGAGAGGTAAAGCAAACTGCTGCTTACCAGCTGCTACCATTTTCTCCATTTTGTCCTGCAGCCTACTTTTCTCTTCCTCCAGGAAATTCACCAGTCCCTCCAGTTTCTCATTCTGCTCCTTGAGTTCCACCAGTTGGTCCCGAAGACTGTTTTTTTCATAGTCACTTTCAGACTGCTCCTGAATTACCAGTGCGGAGAGGGTTAGAAAAGGGATACTCAAACTATTTTATACTGAGGACATTTGGCTGGACATCCCTAACCTGTGAACATTTCTGGCTGGACATTAACATAACATAGTCTAATACTGTGTAATGGTGGGAAAATAACATAAATAAAACAAAAAAACTCCAGGGATCACATGCATTCCCTGGTTTCCACATTTCAGAGCCACTAGGTCAGAAAGACGATGAGAAGTATGTTTGCAGATTAGCTTATTTCTTAGAGTATGCCGCCTTAAAATTAAGTCTCCCACAATTTGAGAAATCCTGTAATAATGGTTAGTAGTAATCACTGGCGATTCATTGAAGAGCGACATTGTCGAGTCCTAGACTGTTTCTTTGGAATTTTATATCCACAAGATTTGTATTATAGCTGCCAACTTTACAATCATTTCCAATAGATGTTCTATGTAGCTGTAACTGTGTTGCATCACAAATGAGGGAGTTTTCTCTAGTTTCTGGCAAGGAACAGTTGTAAATGTACACCAATACAGTATTCCCCTTAAGTCCAATAACATACATACTCTTCTTATTTTTGTCATAATATCATCCAAGTCCTCAATGGTTTTCTGTTGCCTCTGAATTTCTTTCTAATGAAAAAACAAAGGGTAAAGTCAGTTATGAGGTTTGTTTCCACTGTAACGATTTCAACTTATTTTGTTATTTAATGCACTGACACTAGAATTGTTTTATTGTGTGTCTTTCCCCCCGACTTCTAAAATTCTCACTTTAGTTTCATGCAGTTCCACATCAGCAGTTTCCAACACCTGCTCCTTGTCCATCTCTAGCCGCTTGGCGAGGTAGTCTATGTGGGTGAGCTCTTCACATAGTTCCTGGTTCTTTAAAGACAGATTGGCTACTTCTGTGGAGGAATCCTGCCTCTTCTGCAGCAGCCCATCTACCTTCTGCTCCAGTGTCCTGTTGGTCTCCTGTAGGTATTCGATCTGTGGACCCAAAGCAAGACTTCTCTGTGATATGTCCACGCAAGGTAACAGGCAGCAGGGTGGTGTAACTATAGACCACCCTTCAACCAGAGGAACTGGATTCAAGCGCCCTGTGCAGATAACCTACCTACTGACGGGTCCCTAAGCAACACACTTAATACCCATCAGCTGCAAAAAAGTGAACAAAAGAGTTTTCCTGCGGGTATCAACAAGGTGTGACATTATAATTCATTACTTTACACTAATTTAGTTGCAGTGACCCGCCAGCAGGAAAACTGCTCCTACAGCCTGCAACAATTACAGCACAATAATCGATGTCATTATATAAATATCCCGTAGACATGTGGTATTGTGGTACGCTTACCTGAAGGTTAAGGTGGGCAATCAGTTTCTCACTGCTGATGTTCTGAGCCTCTAGGGAGATGACATCATGAGGACGTCCGCCATCAAGTGCACGATTCAGACGCTCAATCTCTTTGTCCCGCTCTTCCACCTAACAGCAGTAAAAAAAACAAGGCAACACCCCATGAGCTCAATAACATTTAACATATCACTATGTCATGTCTCTCTAATTCATATACTGTATGTATTTCTTACCTGAGTGTTTAAGTGTTTTATACACCCCTGAGCATTTTCCAGGTCTAGTTTGACTTTTATGACGTCTTCCCGTAGCTCTTGAATCCTAGATATTAAGGTTACAGTGAGTGAAACGGCCCCGAAATTAAAAATGCAAGCATGCTCAGTCAACACACCCATCAAGCAACCACTTCTCTCAATACTATATTTTGAGAGGCCACATGGGAGAGCAAACCTTCCATCGGCCAACTGCAGTAGGTCAGCTATGTATGGATCATCAGGATGCGACATAGGATAAGCAGCGGTAGCAGACGAAGGTATGAGCTCATCAATCTGCATTCTCTGACGCCTGAAAGGAATGCTGCGCTTTTTCCCACCTGTGAAACCATGCGACAAGACAGGGTTACATATTTCCACAGTCACGCTTCACATCTCAGTGTGCTGAAACTACCTTTGATGATCTGGTTGAGCGTAGGTTAGGCCCCTGGTCTTACCTGGCGTCTGCACCACAGCTTGCATATTCTTCTCCTGCAGCTGTTGGATGCGTTCAGATTTAGCCTTGCCATCCTTCTCCAGGCAGCGAACCTTGTGCACATACTGATTATTTAAAAACTTCAGGTCAGATGTCTCATGGTCCAATTTCCTAATGTGGGTCTTGAGCTCTGAAACAAGATGGAATTATGTGACGGTCAGGAATCACATCAGTCTTTTGTGAACGAGTCATGGATGTGTATTCAGGAGGGGTACTGGCCCCTGAACCAGTGTACCTCTGCTGACACGGTCCTTCTCCTCCCTCAGCTCTAGAAGCTCAAGGTGCAGCTCGTTGTTCTCCCTGACCAACCGGGCATTCTCTGCCCGGTAGGGATCCAGAAGGGCATCTAGGTTTCGACTTTCTTTCTCGGTCTTTCCTTTTGACAGTTTGGCATTGCGCAAGCTTTCCGTTGTGTGGACCAGATCACTGAAATGCAGAGAATGACACACTAACTCGAACAAAACCAAACCAGTTTGAACTAACATCTGGATAACTGTGATTGGGTGGCTGCTAAATGGGAAGAAGGGCAAAAGGCGCAGGAGGGCTGAAAGTTTCACCTGAACAGTTTCTCCACCAATGGCAATGTCTCAATTCCCAGTGGCTGTCGATACCCCAACTGATCCAGGCGTTTCCTCAAATTGAGGAATTTCCTCTCTGCGTTGGTGCTCATGCTTGAAACTTGGCTAATCACAACAAAGTTAGGTTAGTTAGCAAGCTAGATACGTTTGGCAGATGATGTTACCCAATGCTAATTAAGCTAACTTAACTAACGTTAGCTAGCAAACGCTACTTGTTAGGGTTGCTGCTGGTTTGCGACGTTGTTAGTAAACTTGCTACGGTTAGCTAGCTAACGTTACGTGTTAACGTTAGCTAATGTTTTAAGTAACGCTAACTAACTAGCAAACATTTGCTAACATTAACATTATTAGCGGTATTAAGTAGCCGACCAGATAGCAATACGTGGCTTGTAAAAACACGGGGTCTTTGCCTTACCTTGCTCAGAAGGAAGCTATTATTATTTTTGACTGCCCAGCCTGCTAACGTTAACTTAATTCAACATCACCGGCTGAGAGCCCCTCGTTTGGAGCAGTTGTATACACTAAAGTCATTATTTGGTGTTATCTAAAAGCGTCACACCTCGTGCGTCTAGTTAAATTAACCCAGTACTCCTAAATACAGACGTTTCCGCGGCAAGTTGGTTTGAAAAGAGCGCCGATGATCCCTGGTCTCAATTTCGTCACCATGGATATGAGGCATCGGGGTAGCGTGTTTTGGCAGCTGGCGTTGTCCGTGCAGGCGGAGTCGACATACTGATTCAGCTCAGCAATCAAACATAATACAATGTGATACAAGAAATGCAGTACAACACGGGGGTAGGTTGGCAACTGTAATTTGTTATGTACAAACATGTGAATCAGCAAAATGATAACAGACATGTTATACTTCAACAAAGTTTGAGCAAGGTGGTTGAATCTTGTCAAAGGGGGCATCATGAACAGATGCAGAACTATCTGCAACACTGTTCGCTGTACAAATTGTTCATTCATTCATTCATTCACACACACACACACAAAACGGACAGTTTCATTGGCCTAAAAGCAATGCAGGGGTGTGTTTGTGAGGAGTGCATCTTCAACTAGTGTGAGGCAGTAGTGAAGCACTATGGAACAGTGCACAGCAGCTAGACTAATGAGACTGGGCAATGCTGGAGAAGTACTCCAACATGTCTTGAATGGTAAACTCCATAGTGATTCCAGATCCAGGATAGCAACGGCCAATCAAACCTTCAAAGTGTTTGTACTGCCGGATGAACTCATCTTGCATGGAGTGCCATACCACCTGGTGGAGTACAAAGGAAGTGCAATAATTCAGAGATGGGGAATGTGACAACACTGACCAAGCTGATCAGATTTATTTTTAGCCCAACATAAAAAAGCCCATGCATTGACTACATTTGTCTCTTCTTCTCTCTCTCTCTCTCTCTCACTCACCTGTAGCAGACTCTCTTCTTCACACAGGTGTTTGTCCACTTTCTTGTAAAGGTTGTCAAGCCCCTTTTTCACCTCCTTGCCAGGGTACTCTTTGATAACTTTACGTAGTTCTTGTTTGTTAAAGGCCAGCTGGTAGCTCACCTCCTCCTCACGAACCCCCTGAGCCACACGCGCCTCAACTCCTTCAAAGAAATGCTGCAAACAAGAGAGGAAACAGTTTACGTATAATGCACAGAATACAACTCTTGAACATCCTACATACTATTCATGTACATGAAAATGACAATTGTGTGTGATAAATATCAGTGATATTCCTTCTTACATTGAGCTTCTCTAGAGGCTGGCCCAGAGAGTTGATTACATAGGACTGCAGATGGTCTGTGTACTTGTGCTTGGCCTCACGCCTCTCTGCCTCCAGGCAAGAGATCTTCAGACGTGACAGTGTAGAGAAGATGTGGTGGAAATTCTCCATCATCACAACATCCCGCGGCGTCTTTTGGCTTTCATTGGCTACTTTCTCCACTGGAGACACAAGTCAATCAATATTCAGAGCACTGACTTTAAGCACCATATTATTATTTATTGAATAGCTCATAACCTATAGCCAATATGTTTATTTTGGCTGACCAATGGTCTCACCATTCATGAAGACGGCCCTGATGAGTTTGACATAAGCCTTATCCAGGTCCCCTCGACGCTCTGCATTACGGAAGATAGTTTCAGCCAGCTCAGCAAACTCCTCAAACCCAGTAACGAAAGGCAGGATTCCCACCTTGCTTTTCTTGGAAATCTTCACTTCCTCCATCTGTCTGATCTGACCAGACTGAGGGGAAAAGAGAAGGCACTTCTTAAACCCATCACTAAATATACATAAGCAGGTCCAACTGACATAAACCAGGGATTAAACACAAAAATCAGGAAGAAGCAACACCACAGAATTTCTCATAAAAATTTCAAAAGACTAAAATTTAAAAATATAGCCCTTTATCACAAGCATGTCTGTCTCAAAGGACTTTAATGGGCTCTACTCACAATGCATTTGTCAAAGTTCCTCTTGACAGTAACCAGCACATTTCCCAGAGTGGTGCTGAGGTAAGAGGCAGGGTCAACATTCTCAGCTGTCCACACATGGTGACTCATCTTCACCAGCATGTACAGAGAATGGAAGCTGTCAATCTTGTCACCTAAGGCAATGAGACTGTTGAGCTCCGTCTCAATGCTTTGGAAGATTTTATTCATCATCAGCCGCACCAAGTCTTTTCTGGAGTGATGAAAAGAGATGAACAAGATATAGAGGTGGGAAAGTGCAAGAACGGTGAAGGGTGGTAAAACAGCGACAAAAGAAGAGAACGTAGATATAGACAAGTGTTGTTGTAACATGACTGGTGGTGCTGGGTGATATTTGGAGCAGAATTGTAACCAAGAGATCTGCAACTACTCACTCTGATGACAAGGATTGCCTGTGTTCAGCCTGAGGAGGCATTCTAGACGGCACCATTCCATCTGATTCCTCCATTTCTGGCTGTCAGGAGAACAGTGATCAAACTTTTTTTTTTAAACCTCTGCAGATAATTAGACATATAAATCAATGAAGCTATGACAAAACACCACAGTGTCTGTTATTGCTGTGTTGTTTTTTAAATTTCATGCCAGAAAAATATCGATTTCAGAAGCCAATGTACATGACTACAATTCAGTAGGCGGTAGGCCATGTGATCTTACTGTCACAGCTATTTACGTGATCACAGACTTACCTGAGCAAGAGGGGGTGTAACCGTCGGGTGCTGCTGCAGCTTGAAGAACTTGCTGATGAAGTCTTGTTCTGCTAGACACAGCGGCTCCAGCTCACTGAGGACCTGCTCAAATATCTGCAGAGAGAAATCCACTCCATTCAACAAATCAGTATACATCAACGTACATATACACAGCCTCACAGCTCTATTTGCATACTGCATCTGAGGGCTAGAAGGAAAACTTTTACTAAACAGGTAAACAGGCAGTATACACCAGTATTCTCTGGCAGTGTCACCTTATCAAACTTGGTCCTGTCAGCCACGTCTAGGTCGGAGGCTGACATGTTGCCCATGTCCAGCAGTGAGGATGACTGGGAACGCCTGCTATTGGAGCCCTGCACTGTCAGCTTGTTCAGGCTTGAGGTAGAGCCTGTCAACTTCCCAGAGCTGCCATGCAGGCCTGGAACAGCACAAGGAATACAGTGTGATTGAAAGTATTTTAGTGAACACAAATCTCTGGAATATAATTCAAACATTAGGCCTCGCGTTTTGACACTGCATTCAGAAGATGGAGTCATTGTCAAAAATAAAGCGCATATCTATGGTTAGCTTTTTAAAAAATCCATTAATCATAGAATCTGAATATGTTATAATGCATTCAGCTGTATTGTGAACAAAGATAAAGCACAAGCCTAAAGGTACATGGCAGGGTAAGGGTACACATGGCTAAACATTGTTTATATGGCGAAGCAAGGGGGTCTTGAGCAAAGGATTCCTTAAAGTGCAGTTGTATGAGACACCAGTAGTGAGCAGCGTGGGTAATCGACAGTGGAACTGCCTTATCCAAGTGTGATACTTACTTTCCGTTTCCTGTTTGAGTGCACTCTCTTTCCGCGGAAGCGTGGCTGGCAGCCAGTTAGAAAGACAAGCATCAGACAGAGATAGGTTAGGCTTAAAACATGCAGCATGGGAGGGGGTGAGGCTAGATGTTAGATGTACCAAGTTACGTATGCTGACATGCACTGCAGTGGCTTAAGTATGCCAGTAGCTTGGTAAATCCTTCGGAAAGCGAATTCTTACATTGTTTTCAGAAGTAAGAAGTAATACAGAATGCAGAAAGCAGAGTTCTATAATTTTGCCAAAACCAACATTTAACCAAGAGTCCTATTCACATTTTAGCTATTACTCAAATGAGTAAAGAATTGGGTTTGTAATGCCCTCTTGCAAAAAGTGAAAGAAGCATCCTCAAAGGGTTAAACAAGAAGTAGGACATACACAAGTTGGGGGCCACGCATAGATGGGAAAATGTGTCATACAGGTGTATTTTGAGGTCACTAAACGGGTATGATGCAGAGAGGGCTGTACAGGAATCTGGCCTTGTTTGCTATAATTTGTACAAAAATACATTAAGTTTTCTATACGTAGTGTTACAAATTATGTTATAAAATAATTTGGAGATGCAGTGTGAGTCATGTTTTTCTACATTCAACAGAATTATCATGTTACCTTATAAAACTCTGCCTGAATTGAATGAAACAGGTATAGTCAAGTATACACTGACTACAGACAAACATTAGTCAGCTACACATTTGTAAAAAAAACACACACAAAAACCAGACATTACTGAAAATGCCCAATGATACATCATGACATTAAATGAGGAAGGCATAAACATGTGTTGTATCCATGCACTAACAGTCCTATGACTCGTAGGTCTTACCAAACTTGCCCTTGGCCTCCTTGGTTGTACCCGCCATCTTTATTTTGGCAACCTCGAAGAAATCTTTGATTTCCCGTTCATATAATCTGGTCATATAGTCAACATAGGTCTAAAAAACATGAGAAAACATTTGTTCAGATTTTAAGCTGTCAGCTGATGCGACACACCATGTCTTTGAATTGTTTTTCTCAGATAAAAGCACTGACCCTTGACAGGCCCTCATACTTCTCCCTATGGGTGTTCTTCAGCCACTCCATGAGCTTGGCGTAGCGCAACAGGTCCCTGTGGAGGGGGTTGTGTTTGGGCAGGGTCAGCTCAGCTGTGTGCTGGGACAGGGTGGAGCTCTGGTCATGGCCCTGAACAACAGAGTGACGAGAGACAATCAATACTCATTTAACACTATATAAAAAGTACACACAAACCTAATACACACTCCCATTCCAACTTCCTGTACACACACACACAACACACAAAGAAGCTTTGTCTTGCTTCCTATCACACACTTAGGTGTATAGGGGCTGTAAAAAATGTTACCCAAAACTACCATCAAGCCAGATGTTAGCGAGACAAACAATTGCAGATATTTGTAACCCCAAATTCCAACACTTCAACAACTCAACTAATTGACAAGCTTAAGTCTGTGAAAAATACCACAACTCTTATTGCCATACTGATATTCCCCTCACTTCCTCTCAGTGACATCTTGTTCACTCTCTACTGGTGCTGCTACCAGACATGCACGCAGAGCAGACAGGCATAGGATGTTATGATATGACAGCTTTTGCAACAAAGGCATGTTAGCACCCAAATACAAAAAGCACTCAGCCAGAGTGCAGACATTTGGTGAAGGAGGAGAAAGATGGTCGTTGTCTCTTTGGCATTGAGATCAGATGAGAGATAGGCGTGTGAAGTAGTTAGGAACATATCCCATGCAATTAATAAGGTGCTTTGGTGGAAGGCCAGGAGCGCTTGAATTAATGACATGTAAGTTGGGGTGAGGTGGGAGTTGTCAAATGTTAGGATAGAGGGGGCAAGTGGGGGTTGCTGTGAGGGTACTCACTGGAAGTGACAGACAGGAGGACCTATAGAACTGAGGGATGGTCATTTTGAAGTGACTGAAGTGGTTGAACTGACAGAGACAGAGATCAGAGTGGGATGATTCAAAGTGAGCCACACCGAGTCAAGAATAGAAGGGACAGAACAGGAAGGAAACAGCACAAGAAAGCACAGGAAAAGGATCAGAGCTAACCAGGAAGTTGATGAGGAGAGAGAAAGCCTGGCAAAAAACAGGAAAGACTGGGGCCCTCCATGGTGCAGCAGATTAATGTGCATACTCACAATGGCAAGGCGCGTGCTCACAACAACACAAGGTTGAGTCTAGGGATGGGTATCGTTAGGATTTTAGCGATACTACTACTCTTATCGATACTGCTTATCGGTTCGGTACTTTATTGATACTCTTATCGGTTCTTTTTTATTATTATCCTCTGTCATCCTTCCTCTAGCTGCTAGCGTGAAGGGACTTTGGGCTTGGCTGGGACTGGCGGCAGTAGAGGGAGGAGGGGTGGGCTGGGACATGGTGGTTGCGGCCTCAGCCTGACAATCTACAAAAAGTTGCCAAATCTTTCAAATATATTTGTAGTTAAACAATTAGCTAAGCAATT
>OMOT01059966.1:0-13090 GCA_900312575.1 Acanthochaenus luetkenii | reverse complement strand
ACACGTACGCATGTCGCATCTGCACTCCCTCTCTCTCCTCCTCTCTCATACAGACACACACATAGACCTGATATATGTCGGTCCACTGACTGTCTCACCCCTTTTTTCATTGTAGGTATCCAGAGATAACGTTCTCCCTTCTTCCCAGTCATTTGCCTTTAGGGCCTTCTGCTGTCCATAATTGTTAAGCAATTTGACATTAGGATTGCCCAGAGGAGCAAAATCCAAGATGAGATTTTACAAATATGTCCATAATTTCTCCTATAAACTAATTAGATCTAGTGAGCAATGAGATTATACGTATTGCACTGTCTCCCAACTTCTCAAATTTGGTTAAGGAGAAATAACCACATATAACCTATCATTGTTCTTACTCTGAGAAAATAGGAGACATCTCCATTTTATGATTATGCTTCTAGATATCGTTTCAACCTCCTCTCTATGTGTCCAGGTATGAGAGGAGAGTTTTTAGAGAATGCAACACCCGACTACAGTATAACAGAACTCTACTCCACAGCCAGCGTGCTGTAGTATTCAGAGGTTGTCCTCGTTCAGCCATTGTGCTGCAACCATGTGAATCTGCCTCTTACGGTTTTATGGAGATTGTTTTCCGTTTTTTAATGACAAAAAGGTAACATTGTTATTTTCTCAAGTCCGTCAGTGGCTTAAATATAATTGTTTATAAGAGAAAGAGCCAAGGCACTTTAACATCATTGCCCTCGGGAGATTCATTTTATAACAGATTATATGGCAAAACGTGGTTACCATCCGACAGAACCACGTTCCATTTTCACCTTTCTCATCAAATCCCCAATCCAAGAGTACGATACAGTGCGGGTAAATACAAATGAAGGGTCATTGTTTTACTAAGTTCAGAGTAGGAAGAGCAGGGAGCAGGGAGCAGTGTCAGCAACAATGAATGGCACCGCTATCGTACTAATAGCATCTTGAATTTGACTCCGCTTTGTCTCTGCTCCTTCTCAACAGATGTTAATTCATTCCAGCAGACATCCAAATGGATTGCCGACGTGAGAACGGAGAGAGGAAATGATGTCATCATTATGCTCATAGGCAATAAAACAGACCTGGTGGATAAAAGGTATGTAGTTACTGCTTCATACTTCTGAACCTCTGTAGCAAATACAGTATTTCTCAATTCATTTGACACATTCCTCCAAATTAAGGTCCATGCTCTCAAAACAGTTAACACAGCCATCTACTCCCTTGATCATTTTGCTAAACTAACTCACATTTTCACAGTTTTCACACAACATACAAAACTAGATATATCAATTTTCCAAACTCTACACACAAAACTCTCCAAGCAAAACTCCATGCAGTCAAAATAGTTCACACAACTGTCTAGACTCTTTTCCAAAGCTAACAGTACCTTTAACTAATACTGTTCATTGTTTTCACCCAAATTACAAAACGACATACAATATACCACAAATATAATATACTCTAATCATGCATCACCCCACCCCACCACCGGAGCACCTAGAAAGCGCTATAGCACACTTTCTGTGGTTCTCAACAAAGGCTCTCTGGGTCCTCAGCCAAAAACATCAAGTGGGATGAGTGCCTACACATGTCAAAAAATTACATTAAATAAAATAAAATAAAAAGCAAATACAAACATTTCAGAAAATACAATTCTGGAAAATTGTGTAATCATATCATATGTATTTTGTTTCAAAAATCAGATGTAATCATCGTGGATCTATATAGGCTACCTCCATTTTATGCCAACTTGATTGAGTTCATGTTATCTTGGATGCTAATGGTATAGCTCCCTTAGTTGTATCTACTGTTGAAGAGATATAAGAGATCCTCATTTACAGTAAATAAGACCTTTATCAGGTCAGAACGGCTAGCGTGCGTGAGTGTTGCTAGGAAGCGAACATATTGTGTATGCATTATGCCGTTTTCTTGCCAACTGCCTGTCAGATGATGAATAAGCCTCTGTGTTGTTTAAGTTGGAACCGCATCCAGAAATAACCTCAGCACTGGTGCAATTCTGTCAGGTGGTGTTGTTATTTAAACACATCTCCAGTGCAGTGCTTTAGTGTGGATACTGCCTATCTCACAAAGCCTGCATGTCTCTTTCCTCCGTACTGTAATGCCTAGGTAGAGTTATTTAAAGGGAGGGGGGTCCGTTAAGTCTGATGTCGCTGCGTCTGATGCTTTGGACAGCAGGATACCTTGACATGCCAATGTGTTTAGACTGTAGCGTTGCAACCACTTAGGGAATGAGCTCAAAGTAAAGAAGTGGTATTTCTGAGTCAGTAAACGGCTACGATTCTCTTCAATCTGTGTTGAGAGGAACAAAGGAGCCAGACTGGTTCCATCATGGTTTTCCCAGAAGACCAGTGGCAGGGTGATTTAAGACAGTCGTATTAACAGGCTGTCTTTATGGGCTGTGTACTCAGCAGGACTGCACTGATCTTTCTGTTCGTATTAATGGACGTCTGACACAATCTCTGTTTCTGAGAAAGCCAAACATTGACTGCCTAGTTCATTAAAATGTCATGCAAATTGTCTGTTATCGTTTTCTCACAGCACAATGTAATGACATTTTTTCACTCATCAGCTAATTAAGTCTGGCGTAGCCTTACTAGCCTAGAAGAACACGAGGGTCAGCTGCAAACAGTGTGGTTGACTGGGATTCTTGTTGGTGTCGTTACACATTCAGTACACCAACACTCCTTTTTTGGTCAAACGCTAAGATGACTAAATCGACCTCTATTTTGTGGGCATGTCCGCAATGTAATATGATCTGCAGTGTATTGTGCTTTCGGGTTGTGTGACGATGACTCACTCCTCCATTCTCAGGCAAATCACAATTGAGGAAGGTGAGCAGAGGGCTAAGGAGCAGAGCGTCATGTTCATCGAGACCAGTGCCAAGACGGGTTACAACGTCAAACAGGTGAGTGAGTTCTCTTCGGAGAGAGAGAGAGAGAGAGGCGTCCCTGGTGAGTGGCTGACCTGAGATGCATGAGCTCCCTCCCTTAACGCAGAGTCACAAGCCGTTACGTCAGACAGATACAGCCATGGAAATATACACATAGATTATGTGGTCATGTGATGGTGTCTGTCTGTCTGTCTGTAGCATACATGATAGAAACATCATACTCACACCACAGGTACTATAGAGGAGGTGATCTGATTAGGTTTTGGAGCACCTTGCTGCATACATTTGCATATTAATGAGGAAAAACAGATTTTAGGTTGACATAAGTATGTTGACATAAAATATGTGCTAATTAACGCAGTTAATTACCGTAATAAATGACTTCATTAGCATAAGTTGTTATGTTTCATATGTCATTATGGCGCGATGTTAAGCAGCTCAAGCGCTTCTTGTTTTACATGGGAGGGAATACCGCACACTCAAAGCTCCATTCACCAGCGTTTCAACGGGCAACCTGTCTTCATCATTGTCATCTGAATGAAAAAACGCAAATAGAGCTTTGAGTGTGCGGTTTTCCTTCCTATGTAAGTCCCTGCCATTCTTTAACATCTATACGTTGAATTAGGTGCTCTAATGTTTAGATCTAATGAGAGATTTTGGGGTTGCAGATACATTGAGAAGTGGGGCCTGGGTTAACAAAGGTCATCTTTGTCCAATCGGATCTTTGTCTGAAAACAACAACTGCCTGTTAACTTAATATTAAGTTGTGAGATGAAGGCGAGTTGCACGGGATAACAGCTGCAGCAGCAGAGTGAATGGTGTTGCTGGCAGGCCCTTCTCCTCTCACCCTGTAGCGTTGCAGACAGAGGGGCCTATTCTCCACCTTACTTAAGGACTGGATGCTAATAGGAAAATGCAAGGATGGAGCAGAGCGGTGTCTTGCCTCCAACGGCTCCAGTGTTCGCACTGCTTGGCTGTGTCATCGCCACACACTGAGATGTTGTACGTGCCGAGGGACTGATTTCAGCCGTTAGGCGCCAGGATTGATGAGTAATACAGAAAGCCCATATACCTTATTGATTTGTTTTGTTTCCTGGAAGATTTCTGTTGACATTGTACGCTTTTATCCAAAAGCGACTTACATATCATCATATACATACTACATCATGTACTTACTACACACAAGCGCATGTCTTTGGACTGTGGGAGGAAAACCCACGCAAACACGGGGAGAACATGCAAACCCCACACAGAATGGGCGGAGGCGGAGATTCGAACCCACGACCTGCTGTGAGGCGACAGTGCTAACCACTCGTACAAACGTATAACAGATGGAGCAGCATAGAACAGACCAAAGACCAAGTCGGAGCTTGTCATTTGATTGGCATACAGCTGTCTGACTGGCACTTGTACTTAAGTCTTTGCTTCCTCCCTCAAAGTGTGAATTGAGGGTAAAAACCTGTGTATCCTGACCCTCTTTGGAAAATCTGGAATTTCTTCAGTATGTCCGATTACTCCGACTAAAATTGTCGCTTAAGAGTGAACATTTGAAGCAGCCAAATAACGATTTCATGTTGAAACAGCTTGCTGTTCACAGCGTCCTCATTCTCTCTCTCTTTCTTTCCAGCTGTTCCGACGTGTGGCAGCTGCTCTTCCAGGGATGGAAAGTATGCAAGAAACAGGCAAAGAGGGGAGTATCCTTTGACCGACAGACATAACATTTCAGTCAGACTCCTTTTTAACAAATCCCCAAGTCAGCCACTTTAAAGAGGCATATCACACATAATACATCTGCACTCCATTTTATCCTGTGGTCTTCAGCTCATGAGATATCTGACTGTTTTTTTATTTGAACTCCTAGAATTCTGTGTTTACCATAATAGGACAACTTACTCACTTAGTTACTTAAAAAGGATATTTTGCAACAGTATTCCTCTTGATATATTGATAAGATGTGTATAAATCGACTGTGCGTGATTTTGTTACGGATTGCTCCTCTGACAGCACCAGTCTTTCACATTCCCCTCAGCACACAGAGTACGGTGTCATCTCTATGGTAACTGTGGCTGATTTATGAAACTGCCTTTGATTTTAACGTGTGCATGTAGCGCTCTCATTAATCCTTCCGTGTGAGGCTGTCTGACACGGTGTCCTGATTGGTAGTGTGGCATTCATGTTCTGCAGCTACTTCAAGGCACAAAGCAGATGTTGACCTTGGCGTAGTTTGGGAATGCCTACATCTACGTCTGCCCTGTGCGCTATTGATTATAGCCCACCTAATCAAAATGTACTGGGAGTTGTCCAGCCTTTGCTAAGTGCATGGCCTCAGTAATACACTCAATAATCCAACAGCCCTCTGAGCTGTTCAGAGCACCTTTTTTTTTAAATTGCGGTCAGCCAATTTCCCTGGTTGCGGTGCATGGCTCACGTTCGGCCAATTAGCTTGAATTCTCTTCCTGCCTTTTATCCATGTTTTAATGAGGCGTAATTGGACCTGGGACGAAGCTGTGTGAGGTGGAGGCGAGGATGTAGTTGAGGTTTATGACAGATAATAAAGGTGATGGATGGCAGGTCGTGACAGTTCCTCAGGATCTCTGTGCCTCTGCCACACATTGTCACGTAATGGAGCAGCTCCTCTGTTGTTATTGCATTCTGAACAGTATCGATCTCGCTGGGAGTGGGGCAAAATCACGCCGCTCCAGTCCGGGCTACATACACATAAGAGCATATAGCCTGATCTTATCATGCACCTGCAATCAAGCATGGTGCACTAGAATATTGACATTCTCGCTTGGACGTGAATGGAAGTATTTGAAGCCAAAAAGCCAAAAAGGTGGATGATAAAACACGCATTTGTACACAGATACAATTTTTCAGTAGATAATGAAACAATATTCACAGTACGCTGTCTGTCCCTTGTAATTGCCTGTTTCAAATTGTGGATGAGTGGGTCACACTGATTTATCACCGTCTTCTGCTCTTTTTCTGTGGAGCAATTTCCTACCTCGTCACTGTATATGATCTCCACTGCAGTTCTGCAGATAGGGAGAGTAAAGAGGGTGCTATATATAGATGTATGATAGATAGATATTGATCCAAAAAAAGAAAAAAGACATTATGCCTGTCCCATCTAGAACATTCTCAAGGCAAGATTCTGCAGAGATTATGTAGTCTCTTACGTGAGATCGATGCCATGATTGCCATTGGCAGAATGTTCTGATGAGGCAGTTAAAGCTACACTAGGAAAGGTTTTTATGTAAAAATACACCTGTCTTTTCAGCTTAAATCACAAAATGGGGGCTGCAACAGAGAAGTGTCCCACCCCCCCTAATTGAGACCCCACAGAATCACCCTATTTACCCGGACAAAATTCTGGTGTCGGGGTTTGTACATGTATCCCCACTTTTCAGGAAGTGACGAATCGAAACTTCAGATCACAGGTCGGTAAACATGAGCGTGTGCAATTTACTGACATCAGGTCCTATGATTTCTGGGTATTGAAGTTCACACAGCTACCTCTCACTGCCATTTGGAGCCGCCAACGTGCGAAGGTGCCTAGTGCATTTCCAGTCTCACATAGCCAACATACTGTATCAATATGTGGGCCACATTCACTACCTATGGTATATGAAAGCATTTGCTTTCATTAATAAATTGAACAGACTCACACAATGAATGTTTTAACTATTTGAACTGTTGATGCCCCATCGCTTGTAGATTTATAGAAATAGATCCATAGGAAATAGCATCATCCAGTGGCGTTAAGGCCATACTACAGGCCGCCATTAAAAAGTACAGGCCTTTGGCTGAAGGAGGCACTGTGCTGCAAACAGCTTCTCTCGTGGCAGGGACTGTCTGAACACAACACTATGGAAAAGTAAAAGAGAACTCTTCACTTTCCCCTGCACTTTTCTCTTAGGGAATATTTGTATAAGGGAAGGAATCCATGCAGGTGCATTAAATGTAATTGAATACGACCATGTACAGTCGATATGCCGATGCCTCCTCCTTTGGTTGTAACAAATTCAGAGTATGGATATACTGCCAGGTTATTACTGCTTGTTTCAAATGCTTCCTTAACGTTCTCCTCCAGTGATTGACATCAAGTTGGACAAAGCGCAGGATTCTCCAACTACTGAAGGCGGCTGTTCCTGTTAATGCTCAATACCATACTGGAAAACGTAACATACACCACATGCTTGTTATGTTGCTTCCTGTTGGTTAACCCCCAGTTGAGTTTGCATGTTGGAATCTGGCTTCCTTACACGATTATTGTTCATTAATTGGATCTAGCAATATATGAATTTGATTATAAAGTAAAGTAGCCTACTTTGTTAATGAAACTGCCAAAAAGTCTTAATAATTGCAGAAAAATAACGTAAAGATGTGGAAAAGGTCCCCAAGTTACATATGTGTATACTTTTTTAAAGTAGAAAGGTAGGATTCAGTTTTTCTTTTGTATTTTTGTAAATTCAGGGAAATCTCTCTGGAATTTGTTTGTTTTTGTTTGTTTTTTGGATGCAGACAACCAAGTTCTGTGTTTGAGAGCTTGCTTGGAACTGATAGTCACAAAACAAACTGAGCAGTAACATCTGAGTATCTAATGCATGCATAGTTTTTGAGCATAGATACTGTCTACCAGTGTACACAAGTTTTAATATGTAAATGCTAACGTTACACCAGTGACTTAATGCACTGTCTGATAAGGACTAGTCAAAAGCCCTTTGTTTATGAATACTGTTGAACTGGATTTGTATACTTGACTTTAGAGTATCTTTGTGTGTGTGTCTAAATGTATGCTTTCTGTATAGGCAACTGTAGAATGCAGTTATAGGCGGTTAATGCCACTGCCAAGTTGTATCATTGTAGAAACTCTTGTTCTAGCCACAGTACCGACAGACTTCTGTCCCCATTTAGGTCATCGTTTGTTTGCAGTATGTCGTAGTCTCCCCCACTCACATGTATGTGACATCTGCTGTTGCATTGTGTGATATCGTAGTAGTTGTGATTATGATAGTCCGCGTACAATATGTGAGCAGTGGACAGCAGGACTCTGCCTGCAGAATCAAAGCCCTTGCCTTGCCTCATAGAGGAACACAGCGTCTAAACGCAAAGTTCCCTGTGTGGTGATCTGTATACTGTAGTTTATGTCCTGTGAAAATCAGACCTTCACGTAGTTTGAAGACCAGTGCCCCGTTTCACCTGGTGATCTTGATGTTCATGGCTGTTAACTGCACGAACAGTTTTAATTCCTGTCAAACAAAGGAAAGACTACTTTGCACATGTAGACCTTTCAGGTTAATATGAAGTCGTGAAAAGCTTCATTGTAAATATACAGTCACATAATTCCAAAACCTGTTCAATCGTCATACAAAGTGTCACGCGGTGTGAACACTACTTTCATTTGAAATGTCTTTGAAGTGATATCTTACTGCACTTTTTAAGAACGTGTTTTAGAATTAGAGAGAAAATGCAAGTCTTACAAGCACGGTAAAATAATCATTATCTTCGTAGCATTTGGAGTACTGTGTCTCGAACGTTGGTGTAGAGTGAAACATTTATGAATCCGTCACACATTTCCAAAAGAGGAGCGCTCTTTTTAACCCACATAATGATCCAAATGACGATAAGAGGCTGAGTTGGATCCAGTACCACGGGAGATCTTAGCCGGAACAAACACTCTTCTGTGGGTTTTGGGTTGAATTGCAGATGCTGAATTATAGAGCAAATGCCTTGAGATGAACAGTTAGTGGTATTTAATTGTTTTCTTCATTGCTACTGGTTATTTATACAGAAGCTCCTATGGCAACCCGCTCGATGTTATGTGTGAGAGAGATCTGGAGATGACTTTTGAAATGACTGCTTCTTAACATTTGCCAAGGCAGTTGTTTACAGACAGCCTTGCTTGAATGTCCCACTGGAATTCTCAAAACTGTAAGTGGTAAGGGAATGGTGGAGAAATATGACCATTTGTGTTCAGACACCAGATTAATTACAATTGTGAACTAAGTGTCATGTTCAATGTGCCCACCAATGCCTGCTCATGTACACCAAAAAGAACGAGTAGGTATATATCATTGTGTATCAAACCTCTGTATTGCTGCCTCGTCTTTTTCTCTTCTCTTTCTGTGCAGAGTATTTATTATCCTGGAACAGGAATGTATTGCTCTCACTATTGACCATGGAGCCTTGTAAGGAGAGCACTTTTTGGGGAAAGGGCGTGGGTATTTATTTTTAATTGAGGACAAAATGATTGATCAGTTGCTATGTAAACTTGTTTGTATTTGTACTTGTACTTGTTTGCGATTCCCCTCATACGAGAACAGAATCTCCACCCACTGTTGTAACATTCCTAGAAATGGACCAATGTTTCAGTGATGCAGCAACAAATGTCTCTGCTTTTGTTGTGCAGAGGCCACCGCCTTTCCCTGAGGGTGTGTGTGTGTTCTGTCACAGCTCTGTGCAGCAGACTGGATTAATTCAGAGCTGGCTCTCCATTCACACTGTACAGGGATCTAGCATGTCTCTCCAAATGATCAATAAAGATGTCTTATTACCAAAGTCATGCAGAGCTCTTTATTTTATCTGTCTTTTATTTGACATTTATAAAGGACCGAACCCTTCAACCAAATGTGTGGAGTGATTCCTTCTCCTCAGTCACAACCAAATGTGAAAACATTCAAAAAAGACCCTTCAAATTAACAATCTAACCGTATTATTCTAATTTAAAATCACTCCGCCCATTGTGAACTCTCTTGATTTATTTCCCTGTTGTTTTTGGTGGATATGCTTCAAATAGCAACTTTATACGAATTCAGTTTGTGATTTTGGTCTGAAAACCCTGATAAAATATCTGGTAGAACTACACTCATTACTGTTACTAAGTGAAACGACACATACAGTATAGTCTATAAGAAACATCTATGGTTAATGTCTGCGTTCTGTGATACTGTAGGTTACAATAATGAAGCAATAGCCGCCTGTATCAACGTCAAACAAGGCGTTATACATGTTGTGGCATGCATGCCCTGACTATTTCACTCAGCTGGTTTCTATTTTGACACAACAACAAATATCCCTTAAAACTGGTGTTTCCACCAGGGACTGTGGGTAACGCTTCTAGAGGTTTGCTGCTCTTTAAGTCCGACACATGCAGTAGTTAAGACATGCAGGGCTGTTGGTAGTAGAGGGACACCCTGAACAACACGCAGTAGTTGGAATAGGCATACTCAAATGAATGCACAAGTACTTGGAGTAATGGGCGCCATTGTGGGAACTGACTTGTGCCATTGTTTTGTTCCGCCTAGGCTCCCCACCAAAAGGCCTATTTCAAAAACACATTTGTGGCGCCTGATCTGATAATTGCCTCTCTTGCTTTGATTCAGTCTGACCAGATCAACCCGCATTGGGAGTTGTTCCCTGGTCTGCGCCACCCTAATATAAATGATTTGCACTACCGGGGCTATATTGGAATCCAGTAAATACATTGTGAAATTGAGAGTGGTACCCGCAACCATGTTTTTTAGTTCTTTTTTGTGGTCGCTGCCTTCGTGTCGTATTCCAGGTTGTAGCTTTGACAGGCAGTATTGTTGATGCCAGCTCATTTAGAAGTTGTATGTTGCCCCATGGGTGGCATTATGGGGGAGATTAGGTCAGGCATTATGAGGGCATACCTTAGGCATGGAAGTCCACAAATGGTATTAAAGGGCAAAGTCACACGCTGTGTATCAAAATATGACTCTAAAGCCCCTTTCACACGTGCAGTCTGTCCGTGGAAATACGAGAGCTCCACATGAGTAGCATAACTGGAGGCATAGCACCGTGCCAAGTGTCTTCACCCGCCTTGCTTTCAGACTGCAGTGACTCCGGCGCAATGTAATTTCAGGTAAATGACAACAGAGGAATTTACCGGTATTGCCAGCGTTGTTTGAATGGTAGCATTACGTCAAACAGGCAGAAAGGCATGTTGTGTGTGAACAAAGAAACTGCTACCTTTACCGGGAAAAACTAACTTGGCAATGTTACGGGATGTAGTGTGTAGTGGGATGTGGGAAAGGGGCTCCTGTTACAACCAGTTGGCCACCAAACCAGCATGACAAGAAACCAATTTCTTGTTTCATTCAGCAAAACTGTAAATAACCGTCAAACAGAACAGCCCTTAATAGTGACCTTATTTTGAGATGTCGTTATTCTACTGTACGTATGCGTACCCTCTTTTCCTCTCAGAGTGGTAAGCACAACCAGGCCAGCATATGTGCATATTCATTGCTTGTGGATGTAAGTGAAAATGGGTGTTTTTATTTTAATTGATCTATGCGCATAAGGTTAACACAGGGAGTTAGGCCATTTCCATGAAAGTGATGATCCTATACTCTATTCTAATATCTTCTAGCATGGAATACTTGCCAGACGCTCGATGAATGGAGTTCATAATCCACTTTCATGGCTGGACGAGTCTTTTGTGGCACATAATTGTTCTTTATCATCGCCCGCATAAGTAATATTCACCACATCATAGTATTCAGAAATCTCCCACTGGCGTCACTTTTATTTTCAGCCACTTTAATATTTCATGTGTCATGAATGATGTACAGAGGAAAGTAGAAAACTCAATTTCCCTATGCTGAGTTTTTAGCTTACGCTTCTTTTAAGTGACACTGTCCCTTCCATATTTTCAAACCCAGATTGTATGACCTTAGGGTGCTGACCACCATATCATCACCTTAATACCACTCATATTACCAACATTAGTTATGCAAATAGATACAAAATACTCTCAAAAATACTTTTATTAAAAAAATGTTGTCAACTAGTCAAGTTACCATAAATTAAAAAATACTGGTAATGAAATAGTCTATGTTCAGCCAGGGATGTGGAAGGAGTGTCCTCAGGAGGCCATCTGTTATGAGGGGGGTCTGGACTACTAATGGGGCGTTAGCCCCGCTGGGACAGCTGAGGCAAATCCCATAGCACCATCTGGGGGATTTAAGCCTAGAATAAATAATGGGGAGCAACTTTGGCTGTAAATGAAACAATGTCTTGTCAGGAACACAGAGATAGATGCTTGGATCCAACAGTCTTAACTCTCCTTCCAGGGTTCTACGAGGTTGAGTAAGGTCTTCTAGTAACTTCAATCACGCTCAAATAAGGTAGTTCATATCCTGAGAAGAATTCCGGTACATCTCCTTTCTTTATACGTCTTCGGTTGAAAGCCTGCGCCACGATTTCATCTCCCTTTCAAAAAAGACAGAAGCAGAAAAGGTATTGGTCCACGATATAGCAAAATATACTATTTTGTTTAACATACATCATAACACATGGCATATGAATTCATTCAATTGCATTAGACATCGTCTTTTTAGACCACAGGGTGTCCAGACATGTGCAGCGCTATGAAACATCAGGAAAGTAAAGCAGTGAAATAATTATCCATTCTTTACAAAGTCAGAACTTACACATTACAACCAGGCACGAGCCTCTCTTGGTGCTGCTTTGTTAGACTGAACTTCCTGAAGAACGCTGGAAATTTGAGCTTTGTTCTGGAGCACCTGGAAGAAAGGCTGAAAAGTAAGGAAGAGTTTATGTGTTATACAGTATGTTACTCTAGTGCAGCAAGATGTAATGGGACACTGTGTGGACACGTGCATTGATTAACACTGCTGGGTCAAGGGCTCAGTATGGCTGGAGCGTTTTAGATACAGGTTCCAATACTTCAAATTCAGTACATCTTCTAAAATGATACTTTTTTTTTAGTACCAATTCAAGATCATGTCTACATGCCATCTTGTTATGTAAATAAAATAATAAAACACCTAATGGACTTGCGTTATGATTGTAGCATCCAACATTTTAGTTTTCCGATACCTTCAAATCAATACTGTAACCGGTAAATGGTACAGTACTGATAGGTATTGTTTTTTTATACCCAGGCAGTGTACTTTTTTGAATATCTGTGTGTGTGTGTTTGTTTGTCTGTGTGTGTGTGTGTGTGTGTGTGTGTTTGTTTGTCTCTCTGTGTGTGTGTGTGTGTGTGTGTGTGTGTGTGTGTGTGTGTGTGTGTGTGTGTGTGTGTGTGTGTGTGTGTGTGTGTGTGTGTGTGTGTGTGTGTGTGTGTGTGTGCACGTGCACATGCAGGAGGAGTCGTTGGAGTGGCGTCAGTTCCAGGCTGATCTGCAG
>OMOT01059960.1:0-16161 GCA_900312575.1 Acanthochaenus luetkenii | reverse complement strand
GTGCAATTAGAATGGTCTGGCTCGCGCAGGATAGGTGATCAGATTCTATAAACGCTTGTGTGCGTGTGTGCGTGCGTGCGTGAAGCCCCACGGAACGCTAAGTTAAACTTAAACTCCGCCGTCTCTGTCCCGTCTCTCGTTTCCAACCAGTCCTGTAGGCAGTAGCCTAGTTGTATGACACGTCACAACATGGTGTTCATGGGAAATGTAGTACCTCAAAACAGACGCTGTGATATTTGCTTCATTCATCACCAGCCAAATTGACTAGTAACTTTTAAATGTTACCTGCCAAAGTACATTTTTACCCGGGGGGGGGGATTATTAATTGGGGGGGGGGCAATGTTAATTTAATTGTTATATCTGTTCATTGGAAATTCGTGGATATTTTAATAAAGGAGAATATTTTGATGCTCCAGTTCTTATTTCTGTGAAATTCTATATATTGATGTATTACTCACACGCACCGAAATTGGTACCGAGTACCGTGAAAATGTACTGGTACCGGTACCGACTACTGAAATTCTGGTACCGTGACAAGCCTAATGTCGGCACAACGATTATAACAACAAGCAAAATGTCAACAAGTAAGCAATGTTGATCATTGATTCAGGATTATAATTCGCCGAAGGGAAAACAGTCCTGCGACTTCACGTGAGTATCGCACAGTAACGTTGCAGCAAATATTTGATAGGAATACGCAAGGAAACGTGCATCTGTGAAATAAAAAACATTTGGAACATCCATCTTGATAAGTTTCGTTTTGGTAAAAGTACTCCACATGCACCGATTGTTTATCTCTTCTTCCTGGAGGCGGGCCTTACTGTGCGCAAGAGTATTCTATAGGTCGTGTCTCGAGGGCTACCGTGACACGCGAAAGCTGTCAATCTCAAAGACAACTTTGACAGATTCCCTCACCGAGATATTACATTGGATTGGATCTCAGGTTTGAAAAGATTATACTTTTATTATGTTCAATAAAATTGTGTCATATGTAAGCTAGACAGACATTTCCCCTGCTCATTACTGTGCACAAATATGTACTGTATGTGCCTTCTGGTGCCGGCAGACACATATAAACCTTCCGGCAGGACGCGCTTTGTGTTAGTGCACAAAAACATTTTTCATCTCCGCTGCTACAACTCCATCCTAGAGGAAACACTGAATATCTAACTATGATGCCCAGCGGTACCAGCAGCCCTGGCTTAGCACATTATCACCTATAAAGGATATGAAAATGTTACATTCCAGCCCCATTTCTGAGAGAGGACTCAAGTGGCGGCTTCGCATTTAGTTCACATTTCTGTTATTCATGAAACAGAATCTAAATTGTATTATTTTCCCTTGCAATTCACTTCAAAGAGACTTTAAATACGTTTGTTTGGAAGCATTTTTGTTTTATCCTGTTTTTTCTTGTGCTTGCCTTCCCTTTCACACCCTGCGTCCAATTCACACACGAAGTCATTTGAAATGTCAACTCCATCAGTTAAAAGGACCAGGAGGTAAAAGTCCTAATTAAGCAATCACTCTCCTTGTTTTTATCCAGCATCCCTGGGGATTGATTTCTGCTGATGCTTTCAAAAAACAAAGCAACAAACACAAGAAAACAACAGGCAGGAGTGGTTCACAAAACAGCACAGAATCAGAAAATGTGCACTGCGATGCTCTGCATGCGCCTCTTTTCACTGGGTCATAACCTCTGTGTTGCATTACCTTAAGAGCTTTCTTTATGTGTGAGCGCTGGAGTCTACATTTCAGAAAATTGGTTCGGGAAATTTGCTTTGTTCAGCCATAGTTATATTTTCATCAAGCTTTGCAATGACATGTGTGACAATAAGGATGTCACATTCATGGATCAAGCACACATGACTTACGTATTTAATGTGCTGCATTTGTGGGCCCTTGTTTTAAGCAGTATTATGCAGCACAGATAAGGCCATTGGTTTACATTTGTAACCCCACATATATGTAATATATATATATATATATATAGAATGTGAAGTGAAGATATTCCAGTACAGGCATTGATAGGGAACTGTGGATTGCTAAAACATTTAAATGGTCTGACTAACATTATTAAAAATATGGAAGGAAATCAACAAAATGAATAAAATGAAAGAAATTTGAAACATTTTAAGATGGTGTGCATATGACCCAGCCTTTGCCCCAAATAGGATTGATAACAGATTCTTACTGCATGGCATGTAAATAGGCAAAATGATCAGGTAATCAGTGAAACCCCTTACCTCAGAGTGATGAAAACATTTTAATATAGCCACAAGCGGCCATTAGCGGGGTCAAGCCCATGAGGCATATGATTTGACCATGAGAATATCAGCTTGATTCATCATTTTGGAAAAGTTCTACATCTGAAAGCAGTGGTGTCTGGGAAGGTGGGTATACTGTGACTTTTCAGGGTATAATGGCGGAAGTCAATTTTGAGTTGCTAGACCTTATGGTTCAGTTAATGGCCAAAACATAAAGTTGCTTGTTATAGCGCCACCATCTGGCCGATTGGTCTAAGTTAGTAGTGGGGGAGATTTGGAACCTATCCACCAAACTTGGTTGCTCTAGGACTTACGGCCTCAGCCTTGTGGGCTTGAACCCCTAATAATTAATGACCACCATGACATCAGCAGCAGAATACGTCAGCCCTGTTTTCAACTCAGCCAGTCTGTCTGTGGGAGCAGTCATTGATTGCGTGAACAGGATAGACGCGCTACATTGGCGGTGGTGTTCAGACTGCCCACAGCAGGAACAAACTACAGACTGGGAACAGACTTGCCCGGGGCACAGAGGCATAAAGGTTACGCGGGTTTGTATTCAAGCACAGATTTTATTAGACTGGTCAGGAAAAGAGTAGCTGCTGAATTTACAGAGGAATGTAGCAAGCTTAATGGCCCAGACAGGCTGAATGAAAGAATGATGTAAGGGAAGAGACTAACAAATACTTTAAAAGTGCATTTATCTCGGGAGTCGTGACATCTTCAACTCTCCATTAATGAGCGGGTAAATACCTTGAGTAAAGATCAGCTGGCCTGCTGGAGAAGAGGATAGAGGGGAAGGAAAGAAGGATGGTTGGTGGAGGGATTATATGGGATGCCAGTCTTATTTTACTCTCCTGGATAGCTCCTTACTAGCTCGCTGATCTTTGCAGCCTGGCTCCAGATTTCTGTTCATGGAAAAGCAGCGACTGCAACCTCCCCCTACAAGGCCCCCTTAAATCTCATGACAGAGGACCATGCCAAAAACTGGACTAGAGGCCTGTGAAACACTCCCTCATAGCCCCAGTGCTTACACATAGTTGTAGCGTGCTGTATATCTATATGCATCTATTATTCTACTCACTACGGAGATATTAAATGAGACACAAGAGCTGCTGCGTTCCTTTTGCATTAAGCCCTTTTCGTCAGCACTTCTGCAAATTCAGCATGAAATGTGATCTCTTCCTAAATGGACAGGCTGTTTTGCAGTAAAAAAAAAACACTGAACATGCTGGAAGGTTGTGTTGATATAAGCGGTAGGAGGAGTCAGATGTCTTGCGTGTGCACAGGCCAGTGACGGTTGGTTTGGTGAGCCGAAGGAGGGGAGAGGCTCAGCTGGAGCAGGGAGGAAGCGGCTCGGCTGGGGCTGCAGCGCTCCTCCGTCTGTGTGTGTTTCTGTTGGCAGGCCTCCCATCCAGCACACATCCATCTATCCATCCCCTGTTCTTTTTATCTCCCGCCTTCCTGTCTCTCTCAGTGTGTCTGTCCGACTGTAGGAGATGGCTGTGTCTGCGAGTGAGGATTTGGTATCTTAAGCCCAGAGCCGCCCCCCACTGCTGCGGGACCCGGGAGGGACGAGCCTCTGCCTCAGCTCTCTACCTCCCCCCACAGATCATAACAAACGTTATTGTATATTGTATATAGTCTGTTCATTTCTCATTTTAAACGTCTCTGAAAGTAATCCTCATATCCGTATTTATCTTTGGTTGTTACACATACTCAGTAATGAAATGTTGAATCCGACATAATCCTTGTTTCTCTAACGCCATTCTTGATGGTGACTAAGATCATTAGTCGGCACGGTGGTTCAGTGGTTAGCACTGTCGCCTCACAGCAAGAAGGTCCTGGGTTCAAATCTCGCCTGGCCCTTTCTGTGTGGAGTTTGCATGTTCTCCCCATGTTTGCGTGGGTTTCCGCCGGGTGCTACGGTTTCCTCCCACAGTCCAAAGACATGCAGGTCAGGTGAATTGGAGACTCTAAATTGCCCGTAGGTGTGAATGTGAGTATGACTGTTTGTCTGTCTATGGGGCGGCAGCAGCTCAGGATGTAGAGTTCCCGCCCAGCAACCGCAAGGTTGAAGGTTTGAGTACAGCTCCTTCCGGGGAAAAAACAACAAACTGTCGTAGGGTCCTTGAGCAAGACACCTAACCCCAAATTGCTCCCGTTGAGCAGGTTGGCGCCTTGCATGGTTGCCTCTGCAAACGGTATGATGTAATGTACTAATGTAAGTCGCTTTGGACAAAAGTGTCTGCTAAATGCCGTAATGTAATGTAATGTAATGTAATGTAGTCAAGCTAGACACTGACCCCCAAAAAACAACGGCATATTCTTTCAAGATTAGCAACATTGCATTCGAACTAGGAAAACGTGTTAAGACTCATTTGCCATGTAATGGGTAATGTGCTTCAACAATGGAATTATTTTATGAGTGCTGAACCAAAAACCATCAAATCAAATACGACTACTCAACAAAGACTGAAGTAGCACATCCACAATTTGAGGAACAAAGCACTGGATGCAATACTCACATTACAGTTTATTGGGGCACACACACCCACAAAACACCAACGTGTTTCGGCAAGAAAATCATCAGTGTCCAAACGTGTTCCATGGTGTGTGCCCCAATAAATGAGTGTAGTGAAGTCAAGTCAAATGTATACTGTATATATATAACCCTTCATCACACAGCATGTCTCATCACAAAACATGTCTCGAAGGACTTTACAGAGAATGAGCTATATTCATGTGAGTATTTCCTGGGGTTTTGTTTTGTTTTGTTTTCTCCAATTTTGGATGTGCTACCTCACTCTTTGTTGAGTACTCGTGTTGGCATTCATAATTACTCTGCATTTTCGCTTTTGTTTTAGCCACCATAATGTAATATGAAATACTACAACCCTGATCAGTCAATTAGAGACATTGAATTCCTTAGTAATAACATCAACTCTATTCTTTCAGCAAAAAGGTGGTGCCATCAGCTTTGTAAATATTTTCTTAGAGAAAACTGCTACCTAGAATTTAGTAATAATTGTAATACTTAGATGCACTAAGCTACCTATGGTAAGATCAAATGCCTTGTGAATACAGGCCCAAACTCACAGGAATTTGACTTCCCATTTAGATATTTTATACGTGCCATCTGCTTGAGATGAGACCTGAATTGGCATCAGCATTTCCAACACCATGATTCCAGTTAACCAGCTCTGGATTTTAGATCTCAAACATGTACTTAAATTATAATATGACCTCATTCTAAAATATGAATGAGGAGCACACTAGAGTTAGTATTTTGGGCTAAGGCTCGTCACCTCTTTTCTATTTCCAGTATCACCCCAACCCAGCGGCAGCAGTACCATTGTTGGGGAAATCCTCTTAGCTAGGCAGCAGCGCTCCGGACCGCCATAGCTACTGGGAGAATGACACAGTGATTTACTCTGAACACGACACCATCCCTCAAAGTCATCACTGCAGCATATCCCTCTATGTACAGCCGGCTGTGTAATGAAAAGTGACAACACATTGCCACGCTTTTAATGTCTTTGGTTATGGGGGGATGGATGGAGCTGTGTGTACAAATGTGTGTGTGTGTGTGTGTGTGTGTGTCTGACTGTATTTGAATGATGTGGTCTGTGTTTCATCCCTCTTTTTCACAGTCATTGTCCCAAGCAGAGTGCAAAAGGGAAATGAAAGAGACACATTCTGTTGTTACAGTCAAGTCCCTGTAGTTTGCCCGACAAGCATCTAATTTTGCTTGACAAAAGTCAAACTGACTCTCAAAAATCGTCGCGTTAGTTCAGGCAGAACACTGAAGTCATGCATGCTATCAGCTGATCAGCTATCAGTTGTCCAATCCAAAGAGCATATCAGCTGATCAGTATCAGCAAGTCGATGAAAAAACTCCCTCCACCACCCTAACCTCTTCCTGCAGGACACTTGTGCAAGCTATCTCTGAATTATGTCTGGTTTCATGTTGGTTTTCATATTATACTGTATGTATCATGCTTTGAGGTTTATTGCGCAGAATCTCTTGCATGCTGCTTGGATTCATTTGGGGAGCATCCTCAAGAGCAGAGCCTGTTCCACCAAATACAACTCTATAGCCATTTGTGCTATAAATGGCCCAAACCCCTTTGATTTAAGTGTCTATGACTGAGCTGGACTGTTTTTTGGGGGGTCATTCTGAATTGGACAACATACCACAGTGTCCACTTCAACTAGACCTCCTCACTAATTCCCAAATATTGTGTGCCAACAACATTTACTAGGGTGTGAGTATGGCTTTATTTACTATCATGCAGGATGCTATTCCCCGATGGCTCCATAATCCTCTTACCATATGGTAATATTGTGTGGCTCCAAGCATAGCCTAAGGCTTATGGCCATTTTGGCTCCAACTTCCAGGTCCAACCTCAAACCTAGCCATACCCCCCCAGCCTTCATCCCAGCCTTCTCCTCTGCCCCTCCACCCATTGCCCAGCCCCAGCCCCAGCTCCATTTTTAGCCTCCAGCATGGAACATGTTTTCCGGTAATACATCAATAGGCATCATATCCTCAGTGAGGTCAGCCTCCATGGGGAAGGCATAACCTTGGGAGTGACTTTGTGGCGAGAGCTGTCAGTGCTCTTCCAACCAGTCTGCTGTGAATGTTAACATGCTCCCACTCTCAGGAAAGGCTGGGCTCTGTCCATGGTGTGGGAAATGTCTATGCCAGTGGAACTTTTAAATCCAAGCAGTATTAAGCCCCACTCATTTATTTTGGCATTGAGGAAAATAACATTGAAAGGCACTTGTACTGTACTTGTACTGTACACTTTTGGGATGGACGTTTGCATGTGTAATCAGTCCAATGCACCAGATGGATTTCACTCATTGTGAAAGTCTTCAGTGTTCTCCAGTATTATCTGGCAGCACTGTTGCTTTCTGTATTCTGAGATATGCCTAGCATGCTAATTCCTCAGGGTGATGACCTGATGATTACAAGGTCAGTTCAGGTTGTATGACTTTAACCTGAGGACACAAGCAAACAAACAGAGAAACAGATTTGATTTGTCAGCAGGTTCCCGCTCTATGCTGAATCATGGCCTGAATTAAGTTGGCAGTGGATCTTTGAAGAAGTTTCTCCAGGAAAACCCAATCTGTGTACAGGAAAACCTGTCATGTGTTTTTTCCTTGTTTAGTTTTGAGATATCCAACTGAGACAGAGTCTGTTTGTTTGGGATTGATCTCTTCTCTTGATATAGAGATATAGAAGAAAATCAAAGTATACCTTCACATTCTGTAGAAGCTCATTTCAAAGCTGTGGGTCTTGTGAGTTTCTTCCATATCCTGCCAACTTAAAAAGGATGCGTCAGTTGAGCCCTGTAATGTGTAAAACCCACACGCAGCCCAAGGGCCCATGGATACAATAACAAAGTGTAAGAGCTGTGTTTCCATTCCCATTTGTGTAATGTGCTGCTTTTGATTGTGCAAACATCTCCATGCATATGCATCTACATCTATAGCTTCTGTAGTCTTCTGGGTTGCCTGTTTAGATTCAATCCCACTGTTTATGTATCCTGTGTGCATGCCCATAATGTGGCAGGTTTGGGTTGGAATAAATGGGAAAACACACATGGCGGTAGCTAATCCCTGCGGCACCATCAAATTCTCACCACAAGCCACACAGCCTCTCTCAGTCCCTGGTTCCCACCCACCCTGGCTGCAGTTCCTTTCTCTTCCCCCGGTGCCCTACCAATGGCTGTGCCCCCATCCTAGTGGCCCATTAGTCGCCACGCTGACGCAGCGAGGCCATGTTGGCCAGGCTGTATGGTAGATGAATGGCTGCCTGACTGTGTATTCATCAACACAGCTTTGTGTGGTGAGTGATTATTAGCCTTGTGGCCGTTTTCTCCGGCTCCATCCGCCAGCCTGCCGTCATCCCCTCTTTTCCTCTTCTGCCAATTTGCTTTTATATTATTAGTGTTATTATTATTATTGAAAGCTGGGTGACGATACAAAAGGATTCGCTGGTATCGCTGTTCTCTCATAACAATTTCCCTCCCTGTGGAAAAGTAGTTTTTGGTAGAATTCCTCTTAGACACAATCATCAAGGACAGCTTAGACAATCTAATGATTACATTTTGGTGTTGTTATAACTGTTTGATTGCACTACATTTTAATGATCCTATGTTTGGGGGAGTGTGTTGTGTGAGCAGAGACCAGATGGCTCAGAGAGCATATTTTAACAACCAAGGAGGAGCTGACAAGGCACTTTTAACTTTTGAGGAATTTTACTCAATTGCAATTTTTTCCGCTGAATGGCTGGTTAACTTCATCTCCTCCTTCTCTCTCCTCTCCTCTCAACAGGCATTATCCACCAGATGAAGGGGGACTATGAGACTGCACTGAAACTCCACAAAACACACCTGGCCATTGCTCAGGAGCTGAATGACTATGCTGCCCAGGGCCGGGCCTATGGTAACATGGGTAATGCGTACAATGCGCTGGGCGCCTTTGACCAAGCTGTGCGCTACCACCGCCAGGAGCTGCAGATCTCCATGGAGGTCAATGACCGGGCCTCGCAGGCCTCCACCCACGGCAACCTGGCTGTAGCTTACCAGGCCTTGGGGGCCCATGACCGCGCTCTGCAACATTACCAGAACCACCTCAACATCGCTCGTGAGCTGAGAGATGTCCAAAGCGAGGCACGGGCTCTGGGCAACCTGGGCAACTTTCATTGCTCTCGAGGAGAGTTCCCTCAGGCCGTGCCCTACTATGAGCAGTACCTCCGGCTATCCCCTGACCTCCAGGACATGGAGAGCGAAGGGAAGGTTTGCCACAACCTGGGTTATGCCCATTACTGCTTGGGCAGCTACCAGGATGCTGTCAAGTACTATGAGCAGGACCTAGCACTGGCCAAGGACCTTCATGACAAACTGAGTCAGGCCAAGGCATACTGTAACCTAGGTCTGGCATTCAAGGCCCTGGGAGACTTCACCAAGGCAGAGGAGTGTCAGAAATACCTGCTGTCCCTGGCTCAGTCCCTGAACAATGCACAGGCCCGCTTCAGAGCTCTGGGTAACCTGGGGGACATTTTTGTCTGTAAAAAGGACGTGGCTGGAGCCATTCAGTTTTATGAGCAGCAACTGGCCTTAGCTCACCAGGTACGGTCACATATAGTTTGCTATGCACAAGATTGGCTCCACACTCAATATGGTGTACCATATGCTATTTCATTTGCAAAGAAAGTGTGTTAAGCACTGGAATGTAACTCACTCACGTCATTCATGCTGATGTAATGAAATGGAATCTGGTTTCAGGTGAAGGAACGTAGGATGGAGGCCTGTGCCTATGCCGCCCTAGGGGCCACCTACCGACTGGTGCAGAAATATGACAAGGCTCTGGGCTACCACACCCAGGAGCTGGAGGTGTACCAAGAGCTGGGCGACGTGCCAGGAGAGTGCAAGGCCCATGGTCACCTGGCAGCCGTCTACATGGCCTTGGGGAAGTACGCCATGGCCTTCAAGAGCTACGAAGAGCAGTTGGAGCTAGGTCGGAGGCTGAAAGACCCGGCCGTGGAGGCTCAGGTGTATGGCAATATGGGCATCACTAAAATGAATGTGGGTGTGATGGAGGAGGCTATTGGCTACCTGGAGCAGCAGCTGGCCACCTTGCAGCAGCTGAGTGGCAACGAGGCTATGCTGGACAGGGGCCGGGCCTATGGGAACTTGGGAGATTGTTATGAGGCTCTGGGGGACTTTGAGGAAGCCATCAAGTACTACGACCAGTACCTCTCGGTGGCCCAGAGCCTCAACCGCATGCAGGACCAGGAGAAGGCCTACAGGGGCTTAGGCAATGGACACAGGTCAGCATGTTTTAAATGAAAGGCATCATATTTCTAATGCACCAACACCTACCATTACTAGCAAACTGTTTTTCAGCCTTTGAATAAACCACCAATGTCAATTTCCCCTAGTTGGTGCAGTGACAGCTAATTGTATTGACTGGGTATTACTAATAATCACAGTAATTCTACTTTGCATAATCTTTTTTTTCCCCTCCTTGCGCACAATATCGAGGACCACCGTAGTTTAGAGACACCTTGCCGGTGAGCGGGGCTTGGATGTGAGCCTGGCGCTAGCTGTCTCAGCAGCGGCCTAGTGGCCCTGGCCTGATCTGTATGCAAAGAGGCTTTGGCACACAGACATCTGAAACTGGGGGAAGCACAGTTAATTCAAAACTACCTTTTATATTTAGTCTCTTTTCTCCCTTCTCTTTCCCCTGTGCGCATCTAAGAGCCGATAACAGACTTAGAATTAGAATATACTGCCAAATAAAGCACAAAGGCTGTGCTGGAATCCTCATTTTCTCCTTATTGTGCGTCAACAGCATGCCACCATAGCCATCACTCACAAGGCGGTATTAGCTATGCATGAGTTCAGAGGGGAATAATAGACATCAAAACCAAACACTTCTCATCTTCCATACTTAGTCAACCACATACATTATCGCGCAACATTAATTACGCTGAAGGCTTTTATTCTTTTAATGCTCGATTTGAACCCACATCCACCAATTGTTTGAAGGCTGTGCAGGTGGATAAAATGTTGAGATGGGATGAATGACGCCTTCAGTCGTAGCGTACACAAGGGGATCCTTTGACGATGGTATTATGCTTCAAACCTAGCCAAAATTGTATCATATTGTAGCTCAGCCCTTTCTCATTCTCCAACCAGACAGATACGCACACACACACACAAACACACAGTGAGTCCATATCAGCAGCTATCAGCAGTTCTGTCACGCATCTAAATCTGTTTCATTCACGCTGAAATTGTGGTGCTTTGCAAATGAAAGTGTTCCTGCAATATGCCCTCTTCATTGTGCTCTAATAGTGCCCTGCTGCCAAGTGTGCAGATTTTGATATGCATCTGTATAAATACAGATTATAGTATTCCCTTGATAAGAGATAAGCAGAGAGATAAACAGGTTTATTGTGAGTGTCGTGGGCATGGAAGATGTCTCAGTGCCATTCCATTCTATTTGTACAATTTGAGCAGCAAAGGCCAATGACTGGTTGGTCTTGTTGGGTTATTACTTCACATATCTCGGTCCCAATTTGCTTCACTCTGACCCTGATTGTTTTTCTGTCTTCACCTGCAGGGCCATGGGGAACCTACAGCAGTCGCTGGTGTGTTTTGAGAAGCGGCTGGTGGTGGCCCATGAGCTACGGGAGTGTGGAGGCAAGGCTCAGGCCTATGGTGAGTTGGGTGCACTGCACAGCCAGCTGGGCAATTACGAGCAGGCCATCTCCTGTCTGGAGCGTCAACTGGCCATTGCCCGTGACACCCAGGACAGGCCACTGGAGGGTGATGCCAGCTGTGGCCTGGGTGCAATATACCAGGCTATGGGTGAGTACGAGACGGCCCTGCGTTGCCACCAAAGTGACCTGGAGATTGCAGAGGAAACGGGCAGTCCCACGTGCCAGGGCCGCGCCTACGGCAACTTGGGCCTTACCTACGAGTTACTAGGGAACTACGAGCGGGCGGTGGTGTTCCAGGAACAGCACCTGAGCGTGGCGGCTCAGACTAACGACCTGGCTGCCAAGACACTGGCCTATGGCAGCCTGGGGAGGACACACCACGCGCTGCAAAACTACTCACAGGCTGTCATGTACCTGCAGGAAGGTGAGTGAGACAGGGGAAAAGGGAGAGAGGGGATTGGCTTTGTTGCCTGAGCTGATAGGCTTAGAGTCTGTGAATTCATGAATATGAAATTCAGAGTGTATTTGTTGCTAAGCCTTTGCCACATTTTTATTAGCTTGTGTGAGTGTGTGTGTGTGTGTTGAGCTTTTGTGCTTATGTGTTTTATGTGCCCACAGGGATTTTGTGTGTATTATGCATATGTGTTGTCGAGCCATACCGGCGTTTGTGTGTGTATGTCTGTTCAAACCTATCAGGATGCACGCCAAGGCATTTTGCCTGTTTACCGCTCGCTGTTCTTCACACCTCTGTATCCACTCGTCTCAGATGGTATTTTGCAGTGAGCTGCCAACGGATCTTTTCACACACTGCGGCTGACAGACTCTTGCCTCTCACGCTTCATTGTCCCCGACAGATTATGGTGAAATAAAAACCTCCGGCTCGGCATCTCGAAAATCATTATGTCAGTGACAGTGCAGGAAGTGTTTGTCACCGAGGATGTGATAAGCGGCAACACCCAGGGTTGTGAGCTGAGTGGCCACACCACCATGCCATTGACGGGCCTTATGCTCGGGCACACCCACCGTGTTATGCCCCAAAGCCTGTTTGCATACAAGAAGATTGCAGTTCATGTAGGGGGACACTGTTTCACGCTGCTGGGAGTGAATGCAAGGGAACAGGAATACGTCTCCTCCGTCTCCCGTCCATCTGCTTTATTAGAGCTAGCTGGGCCTGCAGTGACCCACACGCCCTCTCCAGGCCTGGTTGTTGAGCTTTAATGGAAACAAAGGCGACAGGCCACTCTATCTCCACCCTGTCCTCCTGTTGTCCCCTGCACTGTCCTTGTATTGTTCCTCGGTCTGGCTTTGAAAAAGAACAGTGCCTTCACTATCCTTGACAGACAATTATTTGTGGCCGACCTACCCAGACCGAAAAGTTGGCAAGGTTTTTTTTCCCTACAGTTTGTGTATTTTTTCTTCTCCTGCTGCTGTAAAAAAAACAATTGTGTATTTTTCACGCTGCGCTGCTTGGTTTTTGTTTCCCGAAAAAGATTAATCGGAAGGAGGGATAGGAATGTAGTTCCAAACTAGTGCAGATAGTGACAACATGTGACCTCAAAATGAGAGTGTGTGTGTGTGTGTGTGTGTGTGTGTTTGCGTGCGCATGCGTGTGTGACTGATTAGTTCTGTGTTGTACAGTAATACAGAATGGCACACAAGGAGATACCAAGTAATTTCTGATAGACAGGCATATCATTTCTGTCACTCGAGGGGCTCACAGTACTCCGCAATTTATCTTTCTGTGATTTTACATTGAAGGGCAACTAAGGTGTTTTCTTAGTCTTAAACAATACAGACATTTAACACTGAGAGATGAGATGCACTTTTCCATGGTGCTGGTATTATGGTTCTTCCATGGAGCTTCGCTTATTATAAATGAAAACCAAATACTGAATAGCTAGGATGTTAGACTGCTTGGCAATAGGTATTTAAGAACTAAATGCAGTGTGAAATGTGTGGTCCTTTTATGCTGTACTTCATGGTTTGTTGGTTGTTGTTGAGGTGGTGATAGTGGTGGTAGGGTTGGTGTAGTGAGTCATTGGTTCATTGAGTGAAGATTTTGAACCTTTACCAACTGGCCATTGGTGATGAGCAGCAGCACATGTTTGACACACAGTTGACATAACTACACAAGTCTAATGGTCAAAGCTTTGCACTGGACTTTTATAGAGATCTGTCTGCTCTATGTGGCGTTCTTCTTCTTAGGCTTATGACTAAATCATTTAAACTTAAACATATATTTTTGGTGATTAACATGCACACTAGGGAAGCATTAGCATAGCTTTCCATTAGCTCATAAATTGGTAAGCAAGCTTTCACAAATACCAGATTTAGTCCTCAACTTAATGGAACATGTCAATGCTGCACAGTATACCAGCATACATTGTGTACAGAAATCTATGGAAGATATATTGAATGTATCTACTCATTTTACAAATGTATTTTTGTTGGATGAATGTAGTATTGGTGCAGGTATTTTTTCAGTATCATGCCATTTTCCTCAAGAGTGGGTAGACAGGAAAGGGAGGGGTACGGTCGAAGTAGCTCTTTATGTACCTGGAGCTAATTTTTCAAATAAAGCAGTAAAATTAAAAGGAATTTTATGGAATATATAATATGGGAATAATTACGTGTGTGTGTGTGTGTGTGTGTCACAGTTGGGAGGGATGAGACATGGGATTTGTGAATGTCTCCAGGATTTTTTCTTCTTCATATATATAGTTATGAGCCAGTGTGTTTTTGGCCTCCTTCTCATAGTCATAATGCCTCATGTGGATGCGTGTTTGTGATACACCGTGTCATATGCGGTCATGATCAAAAGGGTATTGTGTTATGCATCGCGTGACATTAGAATTTGTCCCCTCCGAGGCGAGTACATGTGGTGTGTGTTACGCCTGTGTCTGAAGGCGGAGGTGCGTGGGCCTTGGGGGCTGCAGAGGATCTCTCACCCAGCTGTCAACCAGCCTTTAAAGTGTTCTCTAGTTGCTCCTCAGAGTGCAGCCAGCCACGGCCACATCCTCATGTCAGCCACCGCTACGTGACTGTGCCTGCGGGGCACACCAAAGGCATGCACAGTGACAGTGACAGTCACTGAATGATACGGAGTGGGAGAACAGGGGGAATGAGAGAGAGCGAGATAGAGAGAGAGAGAGAGATGATGGGGGGAGAGAAAGAGACCGGCGTGAGTCATAATTCATATGGATTATTTCAGCGTCAACCGGAGAATAAAGAAAACATAGAGTGGGATGACATTCAGGCTTGATCATAAAGCGCTATTATAGAGCAGTGTAGAGAAAGACAGGGTGTGGATGTGTGGATGAAAGGCTCAGAGTCGGGGTTTAGATGAGTGAAGGGTGAAGCTGCCAGGGAATGAAAAGGATCCTTTAGATCTGTTTCCTCTATCCAGCTCCAGCGCCTAATGAGGCCTAAGCAGTGCAGAGTCCCTGCAAGCGCTGCCACAACAGTCGAGATGAAACAGGTAGCGAGAGTAGAGAGGGGGGGGCAGAGACACAAGCGGAGAAATTAGGGAATGAATACGGGAGGTAAAGGGAGAAGGGGAGAGAGGAACACAGCAGATGCATGGGGGGGGAAAGGGCCGAGAGAGACGGAGGGAGGGAGGTTGCGTGGAGAGATTAGGAGAGAGGGGAAACTGTTGCATGCTCATGGAGCAGCCATGAAGCCGTATGGGTGCGTGGTGTGCTGGGCCTTGTGGGATAGGCTGGCCGTTCCGGGTCACGCTCTCTGTTCTTGGCTTATCTGGGTCAGCCGCAGACCGTTTTCCGGGAATGCAGAGAAAAGCAGACCAGGACTGGAGTGGCTTCGCCCGTTTTCTCTTCCCTTCGACCGAAAGCGTGTTTAGCTCCTTCCATCGCATAACCGAGTGGAGAGAATAGACTATGTTCTATGCGCAACCGGTGTAAGTGAGACTGTTTGTGCTTGAGCAGTGGCCTATTTCAAACGGCAGACTGCTTGCTGTGCCTTTAGCACCTTGTGGGTGATATGTGGCACAGTAGCTGTCCTTTTTCATCATTCATTTTCATCTCAGTAATTGGGCAGAACCAAGTACTCGGCAGGCAGACGCATGCAAAGATGGGACATACGCCTCACTGCTTGAGTGAAAAACAAACTGCGCACTTGCCAGGTGATCTGACAAAGGTGTGTGTATCTGATACACACACACACACGCACATGCAAACCTCCCGTGGCTTCCAAAACAACTCTCAAAGTCTCTCTACACATCTCAAACAAAGTCTCACATGGTAGTCTTTGTTCTGCAAGTTGGCACACTGTGTATTAGTGTATCGGTTTGTTTGCAAATATTTGTAGACTTCTTCATAACATTGTGTGGTTAGTCAGCCACCTTCTTTTATGCAAGCATTAAGTGTGTGTTTGTGTTTGCTCAGCCAGTCGATCCTTAGCATTGATTACTAGGCAGTCTGTAACAGCCTTTCACTATGGCTGTGTGTGTGTGTGTGTGTGTGTGTGTGTGTGTGTGTGTGTGTGTGTGTGTGTGTGTGTGTGTGTGTCCAGGGGAAGAAGTAGTTTTCTACAATCGGAGCAACCTAGCAGGATAGCTAATGCAAACAGCAGCTAATTTAACCAAGAACCTTTGTGAATATTTATTACTGACATTTAGGGTTTTATATGGTCTACAACATG
>OMOT01059953.1:0-11330 GCA_900312575.1 Acanthochaenus luetkenii | reverse complement strand
AGAGAAAGAGAGAGAGAGAGAGAGAGAGAGAGAGAGAGAGAGAGAGAGAGAGAGAGATACCAGAGCGCTCTTGAACGAAATAACATAAAATCCTCAATCCTTCAATCTGTCATAATTTGTGTTGTTTCCAAATTATTTATTTCTCCCTCTGTAAAACCATGCCTGAGGATATGTTAGTTGGAATGAGATTAAACCCCCACAGTATAGAAATAGAACACAGTGGAACACATCTAAAATGCTTAGAGCTCCTGTTTAGAAAAGCTGTGTTCTCTCCTCCGGTTCAATAGATGAGGATCTGACTCATGTGGGCTGTTGCATAAGCAGGTACAATCATCATCAGGGACCCAGTTTTGTTGGAGACCTCTGGTTTCTGCTATAGTTCACCCATTGCCCAATGTTGCAATTAAAATAATTTTCTCTAAGAGATAATCATGTTCTCTCATCATGTGAGCAAAGGCCTGGTCCTGGCCTTGTAGGCCATTGGAGTGGTAGAAGTATTCATCAGATTATGAAATGTGAAATATGAAGTTTGATCTTTGTAACTGCAGGTGGATAATAAAGATACTGTATATACGGTATGTTGCTGTTCAGTCCTCATCTAAAGCCCAGTCTACTCAACAATAAAAGCAAACAAAACAATTTTTAGAAGGAACACAACTAGATAGGTGATGATACTCCAGTTTATGGACAAAACATTTAACATTAAAGTGATGTGTCCCGCATGATATGGGCAAAAAAAGTACAAGCCATAAAATGAAATAAATGAAGGAAAACAACAACAACAACAAAATCACAAATAACAGATTTATCTTAACAGAAGTGCAGGTGGTCTTCCAGAAGCACATGTGGTAGCCATAAAACAATAATACCAAAATAAAACCTGCTGTAACGCAAAACAGATTTCCACAGCAACTGTTTTAATAAACTCCCTCAGAAGTAGGTCTTCAAGATAATTTGAATTACCTTGGAATGGACCCAAATTCATTTTCAGACAGCACAAAACACATTTCCTTTCAGGCAGTGCAAAACAATACCATCAACGTTCCAGGGAGGCTTATTCTTGGACTTTTGTATTGTAAAATGCTTATTCAAAATAGTTATGTTTTGTCACTTATAGCCAGACATTTACTTATTACTTTTTGTCCTTTCACCTGACCATCCATTGTCATGCATAGTGTTCAATTTTATCTAGAGTCAGCAGATTCAAAAAAATGTGTAGGAATATATTTGACATATACTGCACATTAGCATTGTCAAATGCAGTTTTTTTTAACAGCTACGCTAATACCAATACCAATGACACTGTAAACCCTAAACTCCAGTCTGTGCAGAGGGATGGAAGTGATGACTAAGCAGTTCCCCTTCACTACCAGTTCTACAGTGGAAAAGCAGTGCAATTATTTTCAAGCATAAACTTTTGAACCTATTCCAAAACGTATGGAGAGGAAAAAAACAAGAAAAGAAAATAACTTGACGGCAATTGAAATGGTAGATTGAAAACAAAAAAGCAATATTCTGTTGTGTGAGCCATACACTTGGAATTAATTGAACATGGTCTAGAGGAGAGAGCTGAGAATCGTAGCTCTATGTGTAATTGCTCTCTGTTGAAATACTGTCATCCCACCAGTTTTGTTTACATGGTGATTTCATGGATTTTTATTCGGTGAGATTCCATGGATTTTGAAGTTGTAAATGGCTTGTTTGCATTTGTAACATTTGTACACACTGAGGTAAAGTGTAAACATCATCAAGAACATATCTGATTGTGCCCAACATTTTAGATGTGTCCCCCGCCTCTGAAATGACTTGTGTGCCCCAACTGGCCTAGGATCGACCTTCTTCTGCTGTGTCTCCCCAGCTCTGTTTGCTATTTTCCCACCGTCTAAATAAAGAACCAAATACCAAAGGTGAGTGGACTGCCCATTGTCCTTTTAAACATGAATTTTCACACAAGCTCAGCTTCTTTTGAGGTCACGCTATGAGATCTGTTAATACCCATTCCTGTGAAACAACAAGTAAGTCAATTATCCTTGGATGGCAATTCCAGAAGTAGCCACATCTCCTATTGATGTTGCAATTTCCAGCCTCATCGTCATTTAATTAGTGCTAACCTAAAGTAAATAAAGACGGTGGAGGATGGAAGAGTTTTTCTAAATGCCAAATGAGAACAACGGCCCCTTTCTTCTATCTGTGTTTTGCTGCAGCTTACAACCATGCAATCAAAAGGTCCAACATTGCTGTGTGTGGAAATAGACCTCCCTACTGAGCCTGGGCAATTTATTACAGTGCCTGCCTCTAGAAAAGGTTGGAGTTCCATAGCAATCTTCCAAGTGACACCCACTGATATCAATACTGTCACTACAATTGATGTATAACAATAGTTTATTGGATTCTGTTTTTGTGGTATAATATTGTGACGATAGAAGTGATTTTGAATGTATATTATTATTGTGCTCTGCTGATAAAGATATTGATTTGCTGTAAAAATTGATACAATGAAACTTAGGAATTTGAGTAATAGTGATGTGATGGGTGTTCAAATAAATATAATTGATCTAAACAGGATTAATCTGGAGAAATAAAGTGTCAATAAATATATTTGAAGAAATAATGACAATAATTATTACTAGAAACAGACAAGATCTGGGAGTACAAATGGACCTTTTCCAATCCAGTACCAATTTGCTGATAAAGACACTTATGTCTCTCTCCTATGGGATGATCATAGAGCCAAGCATTGTGGGAACCAATTTATTTGCCTTTGAATTGCTTCTGCTGATATTGAATACTATTAGTTAATTTTCAAAAGGCCCCTATGACATGCTGTTAATGTATGTGGCACACATTTCAATTTGAGTTTTAATTAGTCTGGCAATTCATCTGCATATAGCCTATATAACATCAGTGCAAATTCTATTGGTGCCTCATAACTGCTTTTTCAGAGTTAGACAACTTTGAAATTAGAAAGCTGTTATGGCATAACATTTTGAGAATGTTTCGAGAATAATTTTGCTTTAAATGTCTCTGTATTTCCGTTAAAGAATGAATTAAATGAGGGCATAACATATTTCAGTCCAATATTACATAAACTGAATACAATGCCTTTACTGAATCCAATGCCTTTAAAATGTAATATATTATATTTTTGCCTAAAATGAAAACCCTTATCATTTACTCAGTAATTTAATGGAGATTAATGCAAAACACATTAATATTTACATCTGCTGTACTTCTATTAGATTTACCGATTCTTTTTTATAAGACACATGATGTATTTTATGAGGAACAATCCCTTAAAATCTGCATCCCAATTATGAACCCTGTCAAGAACAGAACAGGCTGAAGCTTGATTAAATCGCCTTGAAAGTAAATGTCACTTTTCAGGTATGCATCATTATTACAACTCATTAATGAGTACAAAATTAATTCTAGCTGCTAATTTCAGAGGGACTGACCCTCAGGGTCCTCAGATCACCAGCATTGAGTTTTACATAATAATGCAGCTTCACGGTGGGTCATCCTCCATACGCCTGGAAAGGGTTGGCATAAGGATATACCTTACAACATGCCCTCTGGCATACGCAAACTCAATGGTGCTTTCATATTTAGTGTTACTTTTCTTTGGAAAATCCACAAGATGTCATAACTTCATCTTAACTAAAGTATTTTAAGTCTCCAATTAATGGAGTGTCAGTATTCAGTGGCACAGAAGAGTCCGGCTGTGTTTCACACACATACATCCCCATCGAGATGAAAGCTTTGTTGTGCATTTCCATTTTGTAGCACAAGTCAAATTCTAATATAATTGCATACAGAATTTGCAGTGTATTAAAAAAAACATCCCGTATCAACAGGCAGCCGTTCTTTGTTATAAAAACCCACAACATTCAATCCACTTCATGGGTCTTTAGTGAAGGTTGATGTCCTTGTCAGCCTTTAACATTCTGATTCAATACTGTTTCCCTATCAGCAAGACTAGGTCCTGTGAAATGACATGTGCTTTCTCAAAACTAACATGAGGAGAAAAACACAAACATTGAGAAGCTCCGCAGTTGAGCTCTTGAAAAACTACCCAAGAGTATTCATAGAAAATCTCCTAGGTATAGATCATCTTTTAATTATGTGATACAGAGAGATCCATATGATTTGTAAATCACAAATTTCTACTGACAATGCATTTTTTTCTTGACAAGAAAGTCAGTCTGCATCTGGTCTGCTGCTGAGATACAGTAATCAATGTGCCGCTGTTTCCTTTTCCAAACGAACATTTTGTGTTGACTGACCCTTCCTACATTTGACCCTCAGGGGAAAGGCATATGGAAACTGGCCTCAGCTTGTGTTGGCTGAAATGACTGACAGAGTTATCAAAGAAACAGAAAAGAGCAAAACGGCTGCTGGGAGACACAGTGTGATGGCTTATTGAAAGGCTGCTGGAGGTGAGACCTGATATCCGTGAACTGCCTGAAATAGCACATAGCCGTTTCGCTGTCCGAGACACAATGCCAAGGAACAGGTGACATTTCCAAGCAATTTCCTGTTCTTGGGCAAAGTTCACGAAACAAAGTAAAAATCCGAAAGGCAGCCTTAGGCTAATGGTCTCCTCTCTCGGTCGTCATCAAAGTGAAGTCAACCACCGTTCAAGACCAATGTACCTTTGGCTCCACTGAAAATGTGTTTTCATACAGATGATCGGGGCAGCTGAACGTTTGTGTTCTCTCTTCTTGCAGGCAGCCTGTTTAATCCAACTGTTTTTGTTTGTCCCTTTTTGGTCGACTTGTTTCAAATGTCCGTCCACCAACTCTACAGGGAAAAGTTTAACAAATACCAACAAAGAGTATCTGCATATGAGTGCATATCAGTGTAAGCACATTGGTAGCTCCCTAATTGGCAGCAAGCTCCATGAGCAGAGAACTAGAAGTAGCCCTGGCAATGTCTCTCACTGCATCAAAGTAGTTATCTTGTGATTAAGGTGTGCACATGAACTCCATTGAAATCTGTGAATGCTGACCATTATCTTTTAATTAGACCAGCAAATTAGACCTGTCTCTTGATGGTTGCCAAGGATGTGGATGAGCCAGTGATGGATGTTGCCACACAAACTAAAGATGGGTCATTGACTTCACGATGAATAGGTGGGAAATGGGATGAATGCATATTGAATCATGTCTTATTAGGTTTCAATGTAATCTTGGTAAGCCCTTCTGCATTTGAGGGGAATATTATAAAAGTGCCTTTATTCACTACATTACATGGTCATATGGGCAAAAGTGTATTTGGACAGATTTGTTAAAACTAGCTCCTTTTTTTATTTTATCATACTGATTGGCCCTCTCAAGAACCTCTATTCTTTTTCTTCTCGATGTTCCAAAACTGCAGCAGTATCCCAGCTATGTAGTGGATGACACTTTGGGAGAACAGTGAGTATTTTTGAGTAATTGCTTTGAAGTTACTGTAGCGTGCACTCTAAGCAATTACTCCAGCCCACAGTACTGTGTGATTACAATGGAGCTGGGCTGACTGGGCTTGGCAAGCACAGTCATGGGGCAGATCCATGAGGAAACAGGTCCCACTGGGCCACAGATTGATCTTGTTGCAACCCAACTGCTTTTAAAAAAAGAAAAGAAAAAGAGTGACAATGACATCTTCTTTTTTTTTTCAACAGCAAAAATCTGTTGTCTTTTGTGAAATATTACATGCTGTGCCTTGCTATCACCATGGAGATATTAAAGTTTTGTCAACCACATGTTTAATTACTATATCTACACTAGTGGATTAGCATGATAGCTGAAATTAAATATCAAAATGAAAATGTTAAAAAGGCATTTTAAAAAGTAAATGTTGAAATTTGTACTCTTGATTTAGCAAGTCGTGCGTACAGTCTAACAACCTGTGAGTTTGGTTAGATAATCCGCACCTTCAAAATAGCAGCCTACCACTGAAGGAGCTGCTCAGTGCCTTCAGTGTGTCCTGCATTGGGTGGGACATGTTCTGCATCAAGGAAGACAAATTGGCCATTATCCTCCTTTCTCCTACCACCTCCACTGGGTTGAGGGGGCACCCAGCAGACCACACCGTAGAAAATGGCTGATGCCACCACAGAGTCGAAAAAGGTCCTCAGGAGTGACCCCTGCACCCCTGCACCCCAAAGGACCCGAGTCTCCTCAGCAGATAGAGTCTGCTCTGTCCTTTCTTGTACAGTGCCATTGTTTTTTTCCGTCCAGTCCAGTTTACTGTTCAGGTGAAAACCCAGGTACTTGTATGATTTCACAATGTCAATGTCCGTTCCCTGGATGTTCACCGGTAGAGGACGAAGGTGTTTGCACCTGCGGAAATCCACCACCAGCTCTCTGGTCTTCCCTGCATTGATCTGGAGGAGGTTCCGCTGGTACCAGTCCCCAAAATCCTGATTCAGTTCCCTATACTCCCTGTCGTCCCCATCTGTGATGAGGCCAACGATTGCACAGTCGTCAGATAACTTTTGTAGGTGGCAGTTGGCTGTGTTGTGTGTGAAGTCTGCAGTGTAGAGTGTGAAGAGGAAGAGGGCCAGGACTGTTCCCTGCCCGGCCCCCGTGCTGCAGAGAACTATGTCGGACACACAGCCCCGTGTCCTCACATACTGTGGTCGGTTGTTGAGATAGCCCAACATCCATATCGTGAGGTGGTGTTCCACCCCTGTGCGCTCCAACTTGTCCCTCAGAAGCGCTGGCTGTTAAAGGCAATTGAGAAATCATAATCATCTTCAGTCTGAACCAGAGGGGAAAAGTTAGCATTTTTGTAGTTCATTAATTTCATTTATTAATAAATGGTGCCTGACAGAATGCAGATATTAAGAAAAAATTCAGCAATTGTAGACAATAATAAAGAACAATTAAATGTGTATAAAATAAACAATACAGTATAAAGGCAAATATTTCAACCCATATAATCAGTCAAATCAAGCCTGAAAAGGTGTTTTTTAAAGAGGGATTTAAAAGAGAATAAAGTGCTAGCTCGCTGGATCTCCTCAGGGAGATTATTCCAGAGTGTGTGTGTGTGTGTGTGTAGGGTCTGACAGAAAAGGCTCTGTCACCCTTAGTTTGTAGTCTAGCCCGAGGGATTGTCTCGAGGGCCTTATCTGTGGATCTTAAAGTGCCTTCAGTTCATTTAACTTCATACTGCCCAATTACAAGCAAACTAGGGCTTGTAAACCAAAGTCACACAGACTCACAACTAGCTTGTTTATTGGAGTTTTGGCAACCTGTCATCCTGTGAAATTGGAGATGTTGGGGTTGGGGAGTCAAAACAAATATGATTCTAGTCCCTGCAACTTTAGCTAAGAATAATGGAATAATAACTTGTCTGTGCTCTTTGGTGTAATTAACCATTCCATGTGAAAACACATAAAGAAATTGCTGAATATGAGCATCAGACAAGGCTGTGGTTTTCCTTTGGTTAATTTAGTCATGCTATACTTTCCAAGCATGCATAACTGCTGGCTATCAGATGTCAACATCCTTCCTTACACCCATAAAACTGCATGTTGTGGGGTCGTTTTTCTTTAGTTGGTCCGATTACATTCTCATTCCTAATTAACTGCATCACCGTCTGCTTGGAAGAGGACTGAGGTCTCAGTGTTGATATTTGTGGTATATATAGTATATTCTAGTAAGAATCATGTATTACATTCCTCATCTGAGGCAAGTCTCAGCTATACTTTGTTAGGATAATTTATCTTGTCAGTCCATTTTCCCACTGGGCTAACCTTATAGATGAGCCTTAGCCTCTGGACAGTCTCCCCCTGGATTGGACTTGTAGTTGGGCCACTCAGAGCTCTAGCATACCCTTGGGAAAGTGGTTTCTAATCTGGGATCTGCAACCAATAATTTATGACAAGATGTGTAATACAACAAATGTTGGGGTGTTATTTCTAGTACAATATCTTAAAGTGATGATAATAACAATAAGAAGAAGAACAACAAAAATAATAATAATACATTGAATTTATAAAGCACTAATAATCCATGAATTCATTTTTTCTTTTTTTGGGTGCTAAGCGGTATATGTACTGTATATAACATGTTTTTAAAAACAATGTGATAACTGTTTAGTTACATTATTACTGCCTATATATTACAGTTAATAGCTGCAAACAAGCTGCAACTCACTGTAGCCCAACATAATACAAATATATTGGTCTTCTGAAATTTTGTGAAATGAGCACCATATGTCTTAAAATGCAAATATGTGCTCCGTGCATGAAAAGTGAGAGAAATAAGTTTTCCCACCACGAAAGGATTACGTGAAGGGGGCACAACTTCAAACAAATAGTGGTCTGACATTTAAATAGTGGTCTGGGTGGTGGATGGCCCTATACATCTGACTTCAACTCCGACTACCTGGGTTCAATTCCCAACTCATCCCAAGAAGATTTGTACTGTGAGTTACATTTTCATATTTAAAACAAGTGTTTCTTAATTAACCACGACCAAAGCCTTTCCCTAACTTTAACCAAAGTTATTTTAGTTACCTAAACATAATTGTTTGTAGGTAATGTTTTCACGTGACGGACAACAGGAACTGGCATGTCCCATTCGTGCGATTGTCACATAATCCAATTTGTGGTGGAAGAACGTGATGTGTCCACAACACTTAATCTGTGTTTTAAAGTTTGTGTTCATCGCACACAATTTCATGAGACTGTGATGAATAATAAAGTTGCTCAATGTAAACAGCGGCCAATAAACAACAGCGAAACCTACCAGTCCAAAGGAGAAAGAGACACATTTGCATCTCTCCTCTTATCTTTGAGGGATTTTCATCTTGGAAAGGTAATGTTGATGTTCACTCTACATCACTCTCTACGGCCCCTTTCTTTTTAGCAGGCTTGCATTTCTGTGAGCAATTAATCTGTTTCTTTTTCCTTGGATTTTCTGTTGAGGAAGTTTGAGTTTCTGTATGTACGGGTCTTTTCTTTGTCTGTCCAGCCATTGTGGCTATCACAAAATCACTTCCGGTGTGCCAGAGGATGTTTCCCAGGAAAGCACTACCTGCTCCCAGGTGTTTTAAACAGCAAATGCAAAAAACGCTCATGAACAGGGTATAGGTTTTTGTGTTATATCAATCGTCGATAGAAAGCAGCAAAACGGACATTTATGTAGATGAAAATGTCACAGGTTATTACTTTAAGAAGAATGTATTAAATGCTGCTGTAAGTTTTACTGGTTTCATTGGTTTTAAAAAGTGTGTTGGAAAGTGGCCTTTCCAATACTTTCAAACAGGGCTGAGTTTGAGGGGCCCTGCGGGAATACAGGTTGGAAACCAACGCCTTGGAGAAACAGACCAGATAACTCTTTGATTGGGAGCTAAGCAGGAGTCAGGGACTGAACAACACTCTATTTTCTGATAAAGCTGCTCTCCATTTCAGCCCATCTCTCTCCATTTTAAGCTGACCTCACTTCAGACCTCTCTTCTCCCCTTCTTCAAGTGTCAATCACCCCCAAGAGGGGCATCACTTATTACTTATCTGACTCCCCACACCTTCAGAAAATAGGAGGACATCGCACCGTCTTCCTAACAGCCTCCTGCAGAATGGCTCTGTAGTGGCATTCTCACATGATCTCTCAGGGAGAGCATATAACGGGGGTTGATGGCATTGTTTTAGAGTAACAACTTAAAGATGCGGTAGCCGTGACTTGCTCATTGATTTTAAAGGTAAACCATATTTATAGTCCAGGGAAACTTTTATTTTGAGTAAATACAATGCCAGAGTTATACCCACTGCTCTCTGCTCATGGCCTCTCAACCTCTCCATGCCAGGTGTCTCGTGGCATATGTGATTATGTGAATATGACAGTTGGCAGACTGGGAGCCAGGTTTGCTCCAGGCTCTTAGGGGACGAGTATGCTTTCTGAAGTAAGGCTGTGCAGAGGGCAAAAATAAGAATAACACGTGCTTTCCAGCAGGAGGCCAACCGAGATGGGGGGGGTTGTGGCCTGAAGATTACAGGAGTGGGCTTGTGACCAGAAGGTTGCTAATTTGAATCCCCAGACAGACAGGGAAAATCTTGGCAGGAAAAGTACGTGAGTAATGCTCTCCGGTGCCCTTAAGTAAGGCACTTAACCCCCCAGCTGTTCTAGTGGAGCTGCTCAGCATCCAGCACCAGCAGACTGTTGTCATACTGGGCAGCTGCAGGTGTGAATGTGTACAACAGTATGAATGTGAAGCAGGGCATTACCATAAGAGCATGCATGCTTGGGAAACCTTTCCTGTATAAATAGAGCTTAACGATACAGCCTGCTAATCTTAATGACGCTTTCATTTCTTTTGAAGAACTCAAAGTTGAAGGTTTAAAAAAAAGAAGTTGACAAAAGTAGTAAATAAACCAGACGCCACAATTTTAGAAAGTGACTTGCTACAAGGCCACATTGACATATCAGTTATATATTTTATGTTTCTGAGCGTCTGGGATCCTGCTCTTCCAAAAAACTGTAAATTAACTACTATTCTGAAAACGTATAGTAAGGCAGTGAGACAGGGGTTTAATTGCATTAGGTTACTGAAAAGTCGACTCATCATTTTAGATAACACTGATCCTGAGCTTCCAAGGCATCTGCATGTTAAATCCCTGCACCTGAGAAGGACTATTAGAGAAACAGGCGAGAAAGAGAGTGAGAGAGAGAGAGAGAGAGAGAGAGAGATTGGCACAACCTTCACCTTTTGAACTTGGATTTTAAAAAAGACATTAGTCCACCTTTCCACACACCTTCTCATTCTAAACATATCCTTTCAAGCTTCCAAGAGATCGGATATCTGACTCTGCAAATTACTGACATTAATTTCAGTCACCAGTCAGCAATTCGACTGACCTTGAGCTGCAAGTCTAGCTAGACTTCAGTTCATCGCATCTTATAGATTTCCTACATATGCTATTTGCAATTAAAAAAGAAAGAAAGACAAAACAGGTTTGGTTGCAGGTTGGTGATTCAATGTGATCGGATATTTCCTTGTTGACGAATACTAAATACATAAATAAATACTCCCTTCATTCAAGTGGTGATTTGGACCGATTCCAGAATTCTGAATTCAGGGATTAGAGGAGTGTATGGCAAGAGGAGATGAGGAAGAAAGGAAGCATGGCCATGCGCGTGTGCTTCATTGTTATTCCCTTAGTCCTGCTTTTCCCGCATTGGATCAGAGTTCTTATTAATTAAAGAATGCATGGCAGAAAATGAGCAGTAATCTCCAAAGCTGTCCTCTGAAAATGTGCCTTTTACTTCCAGCTGCATGTTTTATGTGCAGAGCCTAAATGACTGGTAATTCTCTCTTGGCCAGCACCTGTCTCGCTCTTAAAA